>JZKD02S1810429.1:50555-65545 GCA_000966675.3 Picea glauca
AGGTTGGTGCATGGTTGATGCACTTTTTTATGTTACAGGTTGATTACAGGTTGAGGTATAGGTTGATGCATGGTTTATGTTATTAGTAAATGTTGTTTGGTGTAGGTTGATTGGTGCAAGTTTATAGTAGTATATCTCATAGTGATAGTTTGGTAGTGGTTCCATCATTCTACTTATACGTCAGAACAATTGGATGGGGAAAGGATAGGTGGTTGTAGCCACCTTTTGGTTGTAGTCGGAGAACATAGGGGGTTGTAACCTCCTTCTGGTTGTAGCCTTAGAATTGAAGAGTTGGAGCTTCCCTCAGGTTGTAGCCTAGGAAACTAGAGGGTTGGAGCCTCCTTCTAGTTGAAAATAGAAAACAAAGGAAGTTGGTTCTTCCAATGAATGTAATTCTTAAAGACATAGAAGAAAAAGAACTATGTGGTTTTCTCCCACTTTGGGTTTCCACGTAAAACACTGATGTATTGTGTATGTGTGTGATTAATCATTTGCTCAGTGTTTATTTAATTTGTAACTATTGGATGATAATGGTACATTTATATAACACTTTCATTTTATGGTGAAAAAAAGATTAAATTCCTCTATTACTGATTCACCCCCCCTCTCAGTAATCCAATAGAGATGCTATGGGATTTTTGGGCAATTGGTGCAGTGATGAAAGAGAAATGTATGGATTACCTTTGGGTGCCTATGAAGAGGGTGAGATGCACCTTGTCATGGATGAAAATGTTTCCAAGCCCATTCAATTCCTTGTTAAGTTTTATCTTATTGCTTTTTCTTTCAAGAGAATAGATTGGGGACACTACCCTGGCGTGGTGACTAGTGGTGACAATATTACCCACGAGCATTTCACGGAGATGAGCAGATCGACTCATGAAGAGACCCCCTTTCTCTTGGATATGATACCAAGAGACACTGACCTAGCATGGTGACCAGCTAAATAGTAGTGTCATACCAATACATATCCATGGACCTAATAGGCTGGCTCATGATGAGACCCCTTATCCTCCAACTAGGTCTTTAGTTTATTTATTTTATGGGTCCCTCCTATTTCTTACTAAGAATCCTTTTATTGCTTTCTCGAGGATCCCTAGGTGAAGCATTTGAATGTTTTTATTCTTTTGGATTTTATCTATTTCCAGCTACTTTTACCCTCTGGGCCTTTATCCCCTTCTTCCCACAAGGAAAGGTACAACCCTTTGCTATCTTGGAAAACCCAATGCCTAAACTAGTGCAGAGGATAAATGAGAGGGAATGTGATGAAAAGTTATAAGTATGGGTGGGAATGGACGATGACCTTTCATGAACCCAACCAGTGGAAACTCATTCCTAAGGGAACCAAATTGATAGGGCATCATGTCACTCCCCTAGGTGTGGATAAGTCAAAAGGCATAAAGTCCAAGCATATGTCATGAAGAAAAAGATAATTAAATGCACATCTTCAAATGTTTTGGGAATCAAAGTGACACATACCGTGATACCCTGACTTATTACCTCATTGAGAAAGAACCATTGTTGTTGAAGGACTAGGTCAATGGGGTGGATGTTGCTATTGGTAACAGGATGGAGGCATAAAAGAATAAATATGGGCCCTCCAGGGCTAGGATCAAGTCAATATGGCTCTCAGTAGTCCATGTCTAGGACCTGTGGGCCTCGATACATAATATCCTTAGTTATCCCTAGGCTAGGGGATAACATCTAGATCCAACTTGGGGACATGTCCTCACTGTAAAGCGCATGAGAGACTCAAAATCTATGGTATGACCTCTGACTTGATAGATCTCAACAAAATTGATCCATAATCATTTGGGGTAGTGATATCACCCTTGGCTCATACATGATAAATGAAAAACAAGTACAAAAATCATATGTACAAAAGGAAATACAACTAATCTAGCATGAAATTTAGATGATATATACAATGAATTCAAAATTCCTACCTATGTACCTATACTTACCTGTTGGTCGAATGCTAGGTGTAGTCAAATAGTCAGTGAAACCATCCTAGAAATGTCTCATAACACCTACCTCTGTGCTTCATCATAAACCAAAACAATGGCAAGTTAAGCACAAAAATAACATGAGTTAGAAAATGTATTGTATCATTGGAGATCGTAAAATATACCTCATGGAGGTGGGAAGGAGGGACGAAATTGTGCCAAGTCACACTCTCAGGAGAATTCTCAATCCATCTCAGAAAGGGATTGTAAAAAATCAAAGGTTCAAAATACTGACTCAAAGAGTCTGAAGGTTGGCTACCTTGGATGTCTTCACAATCAAAGGTATGGGAAGGGACTAGCAAGAACCTAGAAGATGACTGAAAAATTATTAAGAGAAGGCTGAAAGACTAAGATGACAGACTTATTGTTGAGGTATTCAACCTACCCTTTAATTATAGGATTTTCCTCATAGGAAACTTAAGACAAAGGACATGCTTCCCAACTACACCTTTAATGACATAGCAATATAAAATAGTCGAAGGGAGATGGAAAGAATTATCACAAGGATCCTTCTCCAGACAAGGGACGTCCTTACTTCTATCAATATCTAAGCACAACGGTGGTTGATAATCTTCTTCATGGAATAAATCCAATTTCTCAAAGGAATAATCATCAAAATGCTCAAGTTATGACCGAAAATCACTAGGAGAATATAGCACTAAGTCATCCTTGGGTGTCTAAATTTTTTTTGTAATCATACCATCTCCTTGTTTCCAATTATCAAAATTAGTAACCTCATATGATAGTTGTAGAGGCAACTTTTGGAAATGACACTCAATGTCATAAATGGGATCTTCATTAGAACCAATCACATCCCACTTATGCCTTCCACAATGTATGAAATCATCAATATTATCCACAACATCAATACCTTTATCATAACATGAATGATTTAATGCATCTAAGGGCTCCCCTAGTACCTCTTCTATTTCCAAATCACAAAACAAAGCATCATCAAAATCTTGTAAAGGGAGGTAATTTATCGTGTTCACTTATTTTTGTGCAGGAGCATCATCAAATTGGATGACTTCATCAAATGGAAGAGGGTCTAGTACTTCACTAAGACTCATCTCTTTGTATTTATCAGAAAATGAAGGAGCTAACTCTTTGAATGGTTCTTTTACTTCTTCACCTTCTGAATCATAGAACAAATTGTTATTAAAAAACTTGAAAGTAAAATGACTCACCTCATTCTCTTAATTTTGTTCAAGAGAGACATGAACTTGGAGATCATCATTAGATAGAGGAGAGGTTACTAGTTCTTCATCCTCATAATTCACTTCTCTAGTTAAATAATGGGAAAAATCTTGCTCCTCTTCAAGGGGTTGACAATTTTCTTCATAAATTTCTCTTTCTATATCAGAGGGTTTTTGGTATTGAGTAAGGTACACATCCATGAGATACCCCACAATCTTAGTGGTGAATCCTTCATCCTCTAGGTATTGCGATATTCTTAAGGGCATCTTCATGTGTCAAGAATTGTGGTTTCACAAAATCAATAAACCTACTGGTGAGGTCTATGAAAGATGAAATACTCCTATCTTCTCAACAACTCTTAAACCAATCTTGCAAAAATGATGGTAGAGAAAGTATGAATAATTTTACCAGAACATCCTCCCCTCCCAATTCTATCTCACTTATATACTTCAATAATTATACAATGTGAGTAATTGGGAGGCCTCCAAATATTGGAGATCTTCTTGACCATTTTGTATCAAAATAATTCGGGTATCCTTGAAATTTTTTGAAATCGTCGGATACACTTCTTCCCAGGGCTCCATGATCCCATAACTTGGAAATATCACATAATTGAGAGTAAGGTTTCACCTTGGAAAAGGTTAGTGGAGTCACCATATAATTTTCTTGAAACTATCAAAGGGATGAGGGGATCTCCCTCAGTGGAGTCACTAGGTAAGATTTGTAAAATAAAGGCTTTTGTGGAAAGGATGACCGAAAAGTGTCTTCTTTGAGGAGAATTGACTCAGTGTTCCCTGGAAATGACACCAAAATATTATCGCGCAAATTTTAATTTTACAAAAGGGAAAGTCTAATGGAGGGAAAATTGGCGTAACATGAGGTTTTCCTATCACTGTCACTTTAATATGAAACCTCTTTCTATTTAGGGTTGAAGCCAAGGGGAGACGTCCTCGGTGACTTCGAGGGTTGAGAAGGAACATTTTTAGGTATCGATAATAGTTATCCCCTCTCACAATTCACACCAATTATAAAGTCCCAAATTGTTAACAAATGAATCAATGATATGCTTAAGTGTACCTACCCAGAACAAAGCAACAAGAAAAACACTATTTTTGCAAGTACAATTTGATGTTAGTGCTTCATAACACCTTGGACTTGTCAATGAAAGAAATAAGTTGATACAACATGAAGTAAACAAAAATTATATAACAACAATGTATATGTAATGATGGCTTCACAATCAATGCCTTAAATAAGATTCAAAATGACCAAAAATGATAATCTAACAATAGCAACATACTAGCACTTTTCTGAAGCTATTTAGGAAATGTAAAAACAACTTTTGTAATTTCTTTTAAGAGATTTTACCGTTGTAATAATTGGTTGTAACTTACTTTTGTAACAACAACAAGAATGTTAAAAGATTATCCTAATCTAGGGTTAGGGAAAGTTAGTAAGTAGCTTGAGGTAAAATATTTAAGGGTTGTTCTCATCAATCAATCAAATATAAGGTCAAGATTAGTGTCTTTAGGGATAATGGAGTCACTTTTTGCAGCAGAAATCTTGAAGGAATCAAATTATAATGTGTGAGCTAAGGGCAAGAGGGATGATGGTTGAGATGTTGGTAACCCAATGCCTCAATAAACAAACCCTAGAAGGAAAATGACCACTAGGAAGTAGGTAACCCTAGGCCCTAGCAGTTTTCTTTCTTGTTTAACTCAAGCTTGAAGATAATGAAGGCTTGATGAATAAAATGATGCTAGGGTGAAACAATGGTAGGGCTCTAGCACAATGCTTCAAAGGATAGGCTTTCTAGCAAAATCTAGTAGGTGAAAAACTATTAAGACAAGGACAATAAGATGTGCTTGATCTCCTAGGGTTTTAAGCTAGAAATTTCATAATCTTGGGAAAACGAAAAGTAAATGTACTATAACCATTCAAAGTAAAAACGAATTGCAAAAATTCACTTACATTCACCAATAATAATCTATCCAATAGCCTAGTTGAAGACTTTCCACCAATAAAGTGCCAAAATATACCAAAATAAGCCTCCTCCAAGAGTTATGCACCAATTAATTTCAGCCAATAAACCCTAAGGGATCCAAATTTCATACCTCACTTGTGTGAGTGAAAAAATAATGATAAAATTCATGGGAAAAATCCCTTATTTATACAATCAAAATGACCTTTAATTACAAAATTAGATAAAAAAGGACGACATGTCCAGTTTACATAAGAAAATCCAATTTTACATAAATTTGTCAAATACAACCCTAAATTAAGATTTTTAGGGTGATGTCATGCCCCTCCTAGGGTGATGTTAGCCTCCTTGATGGAACGGTATCCCTCCAAGTGGAACGTTGGGGCTCAAAACCCCTCTAGAACTACCACACATGTCAACCAATGATTTCGTCAAGCTGGGTGCCTAAACTGGGTGACATCAAGGCTCTGATTGATGACATCAAGGGCCTTCAGGGGCCAACATCATGGTGGGAGGGAAAGGCCCCCCTAGCTCCAGGCCTTCCAGAATGTCTCTATTGGAATGTCCTCCTCTCTCTCCAGTGCAATCCTCTAGTATATGTCTTCCCCTTGCTGTGGTCTCAACCTCCATCCGGTAGGATTTTAGCTCTATGGAGTTCCGAGCTAATCATCTCCCCATATGTACCTGTCCGTCGAGCATGGTCCTGCAGCAAAACAAAGTACGCCCTCCATGGGCTCAGAAGTCACAGGGATCATAGCAATTTCAATCACATCTAATAATCAAGTTATTCAAACATGTTCATAAAACCACTGTTTCCCAGACAAGTGCTCAAAGACGTTATGTTATTCTACAAGCCAAGTTTGGAGTGGGTTTTGTTGGAGTTACTTCACAAACACCTAGGTTTTATTTTTCTTAAGTTTTTTCCTTGTTTATTAGTCATAATTAGTCACTATCCATTCTCCTATATTTTAAGGGAGAATATTCCACTTGGAGAATATTCTCTTTCAGTTGACACTTCAATTTGACTAGTTGAGTTGAGTTTAGATGTTGCATTGGTTTTGTCACCATGCAACATTGGGACCATCACCATGCTAATGCACACTTTCCTTTGGATCATCACTAGACTGGAAAATTACCCTTGATTCCTTGATCTACTTCTCACTACTCTTTTCATTCAGTTAACTGAAGACTAGTTGACTAGTCAACTCAGCTAGGTGGCAGTTCACTCCCGTAACTGCCTGAGAGACTAGACTAGGTGGTCGTTCAATCCCATAATTGTTGGTGTGTGTACATATCACTCTATACCACCACTATGGTGCATTGGTTCTCCTCCAATGTGCATTCATTGAGTTATACATAGTATATCATGTGTAAATTATTCATTATTCATTACAGTTAATGAGAATTCTTCCATTCTTTCTCTCTTGCCTCTTATTTCTCAATTTCTCTTTGCAAATGTATATGGTATTTTCTAGATAGATCTATTATGTGTAGTTTCAACACATTTACATGGTATCAAAGCTGACAGGCTACTAAGAAAAAGATACACCAAAATTTTTTGCAAGTACAAAAGATTGAAGAGAGCGGAAAGATGGATTTCCAAAAGAAATTCATTCTTACACCTTACAACTACTTTGTATGGAAGGAGAAAATAGGCATACATATTTGAAATAGAGGATTTTATAGGTTAAACTTGAATATAGATAAAAAACTGATATC
This sequence comes from Picea glauca, assembly GCA_000966675.3. NCBI lineage: Eukaryota > Viridiplantae > Streptophyta > Pinopsida > Pinales > Pinaceae > Picea > Picea glauca. The sequence continues at coordinate 57,456 of JZKD02S1810429.1, forward strand.
ATCCATATAATAATCCAAGTACTTAAATTGAATGGATGAAGCACTCAGAACAATTTGTGGTATTATTTCTCCCGATATCCTTTTTCACATATCTTCCTGTAAGACTCCGAATAAATATTGGACCACCTTGGAAGGGATATTTGGAAAATAGGATGAGATGAGGGGACACATGCTGGAGGTGAAATTTCTCACATTGGATCCAAAAATCTTCGACAATATCCAAGATTTCTTTACAAAATTCAAGGATTTATAGTCGCAATTCAAAGCTTGCGGGGTTGATAAATCTAAGGAAGAGAAACAAATGGTTCTCATCATTATCTCCAAACTTGGTCCTGAATTCTCTGTATTCATATCCACATTCCATTCTATCATATTTTCCTTCGGAGCCACCTAGAAGATGCCTTCTCTTGAGGATTTTATTGAATCCCTAACACAAGAGAAAGCCAAGCTCATCAACATGGGAAAAATCAAAGGCCCAAAGGCACATGCACTTACTGTGCAATATGGAAGCCATAAATATCAGAAATATAAATAAAAATAAAAAATGAAAGCTCGCGCACATCCGAAGAAGGAAGGGTGCACAAAACCCTTCACCGATGCCTCTAGATCCAAAGGAGAAAAGGGGAGAAAAGAGGATAAATGCATGTACTATCACAAAGGATTCCATATATAATCTGCATGCATGCAAACAAAATAGATCTAATGACTCAAATAATTCAGAAAAAAAACCTTTGAGATCGCATCCCCGAGGGTGCCAAGAAGAAGAATCCAAAAATATCATAATCCCAAGAAAGGCAATTCTATCCATGCCTGGATTGCCATCAACTCCTCTCTCGGTGCTTGGATTGTATATTTAGGAGCATCACATCACATGGCTGCCTCAAATGCATTATATTCTTTATTGGATGCATGCAAAGGTCCTCCTATTCTGATGGGGGACAACTCTTCTATCGAAGTCACCGGTAAAGGAAGGATTGAACTCACCAACAGAAGCTCAGAGAATGTACTGCATGTTCCCAAACTTTCAGTCAATCTTTTCTCTATGTATCAGATGACGAATTTTTACATCGGTAAGAAATTCATATATACACCAAATGTCGTGGTCATATATGACATGCAAACCAACTCCAGGGTTTCTAGTGGTGAGGTAAATCATCAGTCTAGATTGTATACTTTTTCTGAAATGACTAAACCTGATTTTTCCTTACTACTTACTCATGCTAATGAAAGTAGTAGGATATGGCATGAAAGATTTGGACAATTGAATTTAAGATACATGCAACAACTTAGCACAAAAGGATTGGTTTATGGTATACCAAGCATTCATTTCTCCAAGGGAGTATGTGAGGGATGTGTTATCGAAAAACACCCTCAAGATAAATTCGACAAAGGAAAGTCCCAGAGAGCTTCTGCGCTTTTATATCTGATCCAAAGTGACCTTATGGGTCCTTTTCCGCATCCAAATATTAGAAAACCAAGGTTTGTTCTCATTTTTTTTTATGATTTCTCACGTTTTACATGGATCTACTTTCTTAGGAAAAAATATGAGGTATTTCAACACCTCAAAGATTTCAAAGCCCTGGTTGAGACACAGTCCGGAAAAAATATCAAAGTCCTATGAACTGATAACATGGTAGAGTATGTCATTCATGAGATCCATAATATTTTCCATGAGGTGGGGATTTAGTTGCAACACACAATTCCCTATACTATGCAACAAAATGAAGTTGCTAAGTGGAAAAACATATCTCTAAAGGAGATGGCATCTTGCATGTTGCATGCAAAGTCACTACCACAGAGACTATGGGCCGAAGAAATTAATTGTGAAAAATACATATAAAATAGATCTCCCCATATATATGTCAAGTATAAAATACCCTACGAGGCTTGGAGCGACCTCAAACCCTAAGTGACCCACTTTCACATTTTCGGTTCACGTGCATGGGTCTAGATTCCCTCTGAAAAGAGGAAGGAATTTGATCCACAAAGAACTGTGTGTATTTTTGTTGGATACCCTAATGGTGTGAATGGATATAGGCTTATTGATATTTCCTCAGACCAGTTCATCATTGAGCATAGTGTCCAATTGGAGGAAAGCGTCTTGCATGTACCTCAACAACCACATGTAGACACCTTCGTTATTCTACTTGTTCGAGATGATGAGCATGCACATGATGAATCTTCTTTAGATCAAAGTTCTGATTCAGAGGAATCAAATGATTCAGATTTAGATTCAATATAGTCATATGCAGAGTCATAACATCTAGATGCAGTTGCAGAGCAAGAGTAGAGGCCCAAGTGAGCACAAAATACTCTTCAGGATGCAGGGGATCTCATTGGTGATCCAACTGATGCTAGGAGGAATTGATATGATTTCGAGGAGCCTCCTGTTACACTCACTTCCATTGAACCATTTACCTCCAGGTATATTTTCTTGGTTTAGTATTCATATCCAAATTCATATGGCGAGGCTACTGGAAATCCCTTTTGATAACCCACGATGCAGGAGGAGTACAACTCCCTCCTCGAGAACCAGACTTGGGACCTGGTTCCCCTTCCTTATGGGAGGAAACTTGTCAGATGTAGATGGGTCTACAGGGCCAAAAGCGCAACATATGGAAAAATTAGAAGATACAAATCCATGCTTATTCCCAAAGGATTTCAGAAGTTGCATGGCATTGACTATGATGAGACCTTTGCTCCAGTAGAGAAGATAGATTCCATACGATTGGAACTTGCCATTGTGGAAGCCAAGGGATGGGAAGTCCATTAGATGGACATGAATAACACATTTCTTCATGGTGATCTCTCTAAGGAGATCTATATGGAGAAACCCCAGGGATTTATGCAGGACTCATCTTTGGTCTGTCGACTGAAGAAGTCCCTTTATGGCCTCAAGCAGGCTCTGAGGGCATGGTATGCCAATATGGACTCCTACCTATTGTCACAAAACATTGTACATTGTAAATTAGACATGGATGTCTACATGCTGAGGACGATTGATTCACTTCTACTTTGAATTATGTATGTTGATGATTTGTTGATCACTAGTTTCACGACTTCAGCGATTGCTACAGTCAAGAAGATTCTACATGACAGGTTTTTGATGGCGGACATGGGTCCACTACACTTCCTTCTTGGACTCGATATCAATCAGGATGCATCATGAATCAAATTGTCTTAGGCCAAGTATGCATGAGATCTCCTTAAGAGATTTCACATGACATACTGCAAGTATGATCTGCCTTCTTTCCCATCAGGAGTCCAAATTGAGGATGGAGGGGAGACTCTATTAGTTGAAATAACATTGTACAGACAACTTGTGGGGAGCTTATTGTATCTCACACACTCCATAACAGACCTCTCCTATGCAATTGGCACAGTCTCCATGTTCATGCAAGAGCTGCATGAGCTACATTAGAAGGCTACAAAGCATATCCTTTGATACGTACATGGAACCATCACCTTTGGGATTCATTATGCAGCAAATGCTACATTATAGCTCATGGGGTTTACTGATTCTGACTGGGCTGGCGATAGCACTAGTCGCAATTCCACATCTCATTACTCACTCAGTATTGGTTCCGAGCCTATATGTTGGTTGAGCAAGAAGCAAGATGCCATTTCTCTATATTTAGTTGAGGTAGAGTACAGAGGGGTAGTTAACATAACCATTCAGGATATGTGGATACAACATTTTTTCACTGAGTTGGGAATTCAATTTCACCGGTCGATCATCATATGGTGTGACAACCAAAGCACTCTGAAGTTATACAGAGATCCAATTCATAGGCAACGAATGAATCACATAAAGATCCACATGCACTACATCCGGGACTTAGTACATGAGGGGATCATTGACCTACAATTTTGTCCTTCAGCAGAACAGACAACAAACATTTTCACCAAGACCTTCACTGAGCAAAAGTTCCATTCTCTGCGAAGTCATCTTGGAGTGAAGGACATAGTTACCTATAAATTGCAGTTATTATTTTTACATACATTGTACCTTGAGGGGGGTGGTTTTCCCATGAGCTTTTCGCTCTTTCCTCACTTTATTTCAATGTATATTTTGTATTTGGTTACCTAACATGGCCTCATTGCTGAGACCCATTCTTTATTTTCACCATAGTGATGTTCAGGGGAGGTTTTGGAGTTACTTCACACACACCTAGGATTTATTTTTCCTAAGTTTTTTCCTTGTTTATTAGTCATAATTAATCATTATCCAGTCTCCTATATTTTAGGGAAGAATATTCCACCTGGAGAATATTCTCTTTCAGTTGACACTTCGGTTTAACTAGTTGATTTGAGTCTAGATTTTGCATTGGTTTTGTCACCATGTTAATGTGCACTTTCCTTGGGATCATAACCAAACTGGCATATTACCCTTGATTCCTTGATCTACTCTTCACTATAGTTTGTTCAGTCAGTTAATTGAAGACTAGTTGACTAGTTAACTCAGCTAGGTGGCAGTTCACTCCCATAGCTTCCTGAGAGACTAGACTAGGTGGAATTTTACTACTGTAACTATTGGTGTGTGTCTAGATCACTCTAGACCACCACTATGGTGCATTGGTTCTCCTCTAGTGCCCATTCATTGAGCTATAAAAAATATATCATGTGTAAATTATTCATTATTCATTACAGCTAATGAGAATTCTTCCATTCTTTCTCTCTTTCTTCTTCTTTCTCAATTTCTCTCTGCCAATGTGTGTGGTATTTTATAGCTAGATCTATTATGTGCAAGTTCAACACATTTATAGGTTTCAGGGTGTCTTATTGGTCTAATTCTCCTTGTATGTGGGATGTTTCCAGGTGAAAACCAATCTAGATCATGTAAGTGCATGAGATGGTATGAGATGTTTGGGAAATGGGTGCAGTGATGACAAGGAAATGTATGTCTTACCTATGGGTGCCTATGAAGAAGGTGAGTTGTACCTTATCATGGATGAAATGTTTCCAATCCAATTCAATGCATTTTTACCTTTTATCTTATTTCTTTTTCTTTCAAGAGAATAGCTAGGGGACACTACCCTGACGTGATGACCAATGGTGACAATGTTACCCATGAGCATTTCATGGAGATGAGAAGGTTGGCTTGTGATGGGACCCCCTTTCTCTTGGTTATGCTACCAAGAGCCACTACCCTAGCGTGTTGACCAATTGAATAGTAGTTTCATACCGCTACATGCCCATGGACCTAATAGGCTGGCTCATGATGAGACCCTCTATCCTCCAAATAGGTCTTGAGTTTATTTATTTTATGGGTCACTCCTTTCTCTTACTGAGAATCCTTTTATTTCTTTCTCGGGGATCCTTGGGCGAAGCATTTGAAGGTTTTTATTCTTTTTGAATTTATCTTTTTCCATCTAGTTTTACCCTCTACGCCTTTAGACCCTTCTTCCCACAAGGCAAGGTACAACCCTTTGCTATCTTGGAAAACCCAATGCCCGAACAAATGCAAGGGATAGGTGTGAGGGAAGATGATGAAAAGTGATAAGTATGGTGGGAATGGATGATGACCTTTCATGAACCCACCCAATGGAAACTCATTCCTAAGGGAACCAACTTTCTAGGGAATCTTGTCACCCCCCGTAGGTGTGGACAAGTAAAAAGGCATAAAGTCCAAGCACATGTCATGAAGAAAAAGAGAATTAAATGAATATATTCAAATGTTTTGAGAATCAGAGTGACACATACCATGATACTCAGATTCATTATCTCATGGATAAATAACCACTATTGTTGAAGGACCAGGTCGATGGGGTGGATTCTACTGTTGTTGACTAGATGGAGGTGTTGAAGAAGAAAGATGGGCCCTCTATGGCCAGGCTCAAGTCAGTATGGATCTCGGTACTCCATGTCTATCACCTTTGGTCCTCGAGACATAATATCCTTAGTTATCCCTAGGCTGGGGGATAACAACCCCTATTGGTACCCCTTCGAGTGGTACACCATCAAAAAGAATCTGTACACAACGATCACTCCCACGTACTATTTGATATAACAAGATTCCTCTAGGTCTCCTAAAACTAGCTCTAGATCATTTGATCAATAGCCTAACTGCTATAGTGACACTAATAACAAAGCTTTGGAATATACTTTATAGTACCTGGTGTTAACACATAATATTGTATTATAATTTGAAATAATTTCCAAAATACAATTGCTATAAGAGGGTTCTAGTACTTTTGGACATCTTGACTTCAAGTCCATTTTTCAAGGGTTTTGAGAAGGCATTTTCAGTTCTTGATGATTCCATTGTGTAGCATACATCATAATATTTCCAACTATATCTCTTGAATCCCAAAAATCTTATGGGAAGGCCTCCAAAAACCCTCTCAAAGACCACGTTGTGTTTTTGTTGAGAGCACGTCGAACTTTTGCATTTTTGAGTGACTAACTTAAAACATGGATTATGAACAAATGGGAAGGTATTTTTGAAAACTGGAGGAATTTTTTGTTCATCACATGCCAAATAACAGAAAAATCTCTCATTTTTTTAAAACAATTTATTTTTAGAGATATATTAGACACACAAGTGGTGCTACATAATGTGGAGAACTGTTTTACAGTGGCGCTATGGAATTTCCTGTAACAGTTACTGTTACAAATTTGATAATAAAACTAAAACTATGAAGTAGGCTTCTATGAAATGTTTTGTGGAGGAATATGATATCCCTATTGACCTACTAACCGAATTTCAACCTGACCTAGTTTGTAAATTGAGAGAAACAATTAAAACACTTGTGCGCTACAGAATGTGCTACCAATTCTCTGTTTTGCATAGTTGATTGGATATTCGTTTTGTTGGGAGGTTTCCACCTGTCAAGGAGGGTTCGAATGGATTCTCAAGGATAAGTTATATGTAAAGGGAGACATTCCCCTAAGTTTGATCTTCATTAAAGACCTAATGCAGTGAGGTGGAAACAATTTATTAATGAATTCCAACAATTTCCCAAAAATTAGCAGTTTGTTGGATTTTTGTCTCTTTGACTATTGCCACCTATCTCCAAGGCTTAGAATCCAATGGAGGAGATGGGATTCAACCTTATAAGGATATTTGGATTCTATTTCCTATTTAATATAGGATATATCTATTGGAAATGAGGTTGGATTCATGAGCCAATAGAGGAGAGAGCTAGAGGAGCAGTTATAGTTGCTCATTTGTAAGCCTGAGGGCCTATTTGTAATGACATTTTCTGCCAATAAAGATTCATGAGAGATGTTATCAGATTGTCTTCTTTGTTTTCCCACTTTTTTGTTATCTTCTTGCTTGAACACATTGCAAGTTTTGACGATAATAACTACTATTGATTTAAGGATTCATGGACAACAGAGGATCTATTGTAGCTTTCCCATTAAATCATTGTTCATTATTTAAGAAAATATTTATCTATTGCAGAAAGGATCTATGTATAATGGATGTTATAAAATTTTTCATATTCACGATGCTTCTACTCATCATTATATATCTCTTTGTCTGATATACAGTTTTATTTTGTTTGATATGTAGGATTTTATGACTCCATGCTCAATCAAATGCCTCTGTAGACATTTTGTTTCCCTCTCCATTTATTTCCTAGTCTTGTTGATCCACCTACTCAAACCATTTAATCCATTTATATTTTGATGGGTATTGGGATTTCACTTACATCAGTCTAAGTGTGACTCTTAGTACTAAGATTTTTGGCGTCGTTGTCGGGGACGACAATAAAGACACCTTCCCTGGGTGAACTATGATGATTAGATATATCTTTGGATGGTGAAATGAAACTAGACACTTTTAGACTTCTTATATTTCACCATGGCGACTCCACTATTCATATATCTATTAGGGAATCCAATTTTTTGAAATGGACAAGATCCTAGCTCAGAGGTATGCTTTCTGTGATTTTTCAAAGATAGTCAGTTTTCCAAATCCAGTGCCTAGTAGAGATGAATGAGAAGGATGCCTTCCTAGGTTTAGAGGAGAGGATTGGGAAGTACCAATTGATTTTTTATTAGAATTTTAAGAGTGCATGCTTAAGATGAAAATTATACATGAAGATGTCCTCATCAAATTGTTTACATACTCTTTAGATGGA
>JZKD02S1810440.1:0-10651 GCA_000966675.3 Picea glauca
TATTAAGTAATAGGTCTTGAGTTCAAGTCTCTCTTTTTGTTACTTTTTTTGAAAAAGTTCATGCTCCATTGTAAAGTGTATTTCACTTCAAGTATAAAAGTGAATCACTATAAGTACCTTTAATATTTTATTTTAGAGTTATTTATTTTGCATGAAACTTTATTTTATAAAGTAACTTCATTGTAAAAGTGATCCCCGCTTATTTTTATAAAAGTGAGTCACTTCATAAAAAAACTTACACCACCACATGGTCCTTTGGTTACCTTTTATGATTTTTTTTTAAAGGACATAACTTTCACATCTGAAGTCCGTTTTCAGTGCCATTTTTTAAAAACCGCCTAATGTTTCGAGATATTTCCATCTAGATCATCAGTTTCAGTTTTTAAATACATATTACATACATATTTAGTATGGATTATTCTAGTAATCTTTTTTTTACCAACACCAACTACTTCCAATGGAAATCCCATATGGAGGATTTATTAAGAAGTAAAGGCTTGTACCAGATTACCTCGGGAAAGGAAAAATAACCCACTGATGTTGATAAGAGAGGAAAATGGGCTAATAGGAGTGACTAAGCATGTGGACTGATTGGAATGTCAATATCTCCTAATTTAAGGTTCCACCTTAAAGAAACTGATGACGCCGATGAAGCTTGGGAAAATCTTGAATCTGTGTTTGGTAAACACATTATTATTCAAGCACATCTGTTAGAAAATCAAATACTGAATTTAAGTCCAAATGATTTTTCTTGCATTGAAGACTATCTATCTATGTTTAAAACACTTAGAATTTTATGTGAAGAATGTGATATAAAGATGGAGGTAGAGCATTGCATCTATATTATTTTTTCAAAGCTAGGTAGTGCATATTATGTATCTACCTTTTATGCCATGAAAGAGGCTCTAGGGAAAGCTTATAAAAAACCCACTCTCAAGTCCTTTTGTGATGCTTTTATTATAGAGCAAGATAAGCTTGTGCAACTTGGAGTGATCAACAATGCAAGTACCTCCAATAAATCCTTAGTCGCCCAACAAAAAGATAAACCCAATAATCCCTAGTAGAAACATCCTCTCCACAACTACAAGCAACATAAGGGTCCCAAACCCACTCATACAACTTCAGATCCTAATGGTGACAAAGGAGAAAAAACTAAAAATAAGAAGACTGACAGACATTGCAACTTTTGTGATAAACATGGTCATGATGAGCAACTTTAGAAGCAGTGATGAAGAAGCACAACATCAATATTGATTCTACTTCTTCTTCTTCTTCTCATGGACATGAACGTTCTTCTTCTGGTTTCTCCTTCAATGCAACTTCTACTTCTTATTTTGATGATTTTCTTATTGATTCTGGAGCATCTTATCATATGGCTAAGGATAAAGACATATTTTTTTCTCTAAATGAACATAACAACAAGAAAATATTTGGTGGTGATGATAGATCTCTTAGTGTTGTAGGATCTGGAACAATTCAAGTAGATAATGGTCATTTCAATGATGTATTATGTGTTCCAAGTATTTATTGTAACCTTTTGTCAGTATATCAAATCACTCATTCAGGTGAAGGTAAAACCGTAGAGTTTTCACCTCACCAAGATGTAATCAAGGATCTAAAAGATACTAAACATGTTCTTTCAACTAAAATTGCTAATGATATTACCATGTTGTAAAAGTTTGAAAACTTTGGGTCATCATCTTTTCCATCAGTTTTTGTTTCTCATAGCGACGACTTGAACAAACTTTGGAATGAACAGTTTGGTCATCTAAAAAATCGCTCATTGTAGCAATTATGTAATTGATCCGGATTTAGGAGAGAAATAAGTTGATTAATAGACCGAATATAATAAACACAGAGATATGGAGAATAACAAAAATATCCAGTGAACAATATCTTTTATTAAATAATGAAATAAGTTTAAACTGTAAAACTTCAGAACTAAAAATTTGCTCGAATGGTGGTAGCTATATCTAAGAAGAGATGTGTCTTCTATGCACATTGTCCAAGAAGAATGGATTACAATGAGGCTCCATAGGCCTTTTTGATATTACTCATGAATTCCAAAACCCTAGACATCCAAAAACCTAACCCTAGAAGGTGAAACACCAAAAGTTATGTGGGCCCTATAGGTAAGTTGGTGTAATATGGTACCTCAACTTCCCAGGGCTGTAAATTTTTCATATGATCTCCGTTTTAGTCATGTGATAGATCGTTGGAAAGGTATTTTAGAGAAATACACATTCCACCATCAAAATCGAACTCCGTCTACAATTTGACTATGGCGAGACAAAAAAAAACAATGTTTAGGGCCCCAAAACAAACCCGGAAGTACAACAAGATGTGCTGACGTGAAAACATACAAAATAATCCATTTTGATTAAGTGAGAGGCCACCCATATCCACCTGGAGGATGTGTGGGGCTTCAAAAAACCACAGAAGTCTAGAACCCACAATTACAAAGCAATACAAAAGAACGTGTTGAATAAAAATGGACACGAGGAGCCAATTGGAATAGGTGGGTGGACACCAATATCCACCTGGATCAATCCTCCCCCCTTAGGAAGAAATGGTATCCATTGCATTGAGTTCCCCCATCAGGTGAGGAAACTCCTGTTGGATTTGGCCCCGAGTGAGCCACTTGCCTTGGTGTAGTATTTTCCTTGCCTTGACAACCCGATAAAGATGAATCCATTGCTGGTGAGTGCCCTTGACCTGTGTGTCTGCAATATGATCAGTGGATGCTTGTTCCATGTAGTCAGGGTTGAGATCTGTTGGTGTTAGTTGTTATATGATCTCAGAAGTGTCCAATAATGGTGGAAAATATGGCTGAAGGAGGTCCACATTGAATACTGGATGAAGACCAAGGAAGGGTGGAGTGTTGAGCTCAAAATAATTACTACCCACAAGCTTGGTGATAATGTAAGGACCATAATTAAGTGGGTGAAGCTTCCAATGGGGCCCAATGAGATGCTCCTTCAGTAGATGTAACCAAAATTTGTCGCCAACCTGAAACTTGTGTGGTACCCTATGTTGATCATGGCACTGCTTGTACTTAGCATTAGATTTCTGCAAAATATTTTGGACCTACTGGCAGATGTGCTGAATCCACTCAATGAATCTGGCGACTTTGTTAATTGCAGACTAATCAGGGGAAGATTCTGTATGTGTAGTGGAAAGAGGGAGTGAAACATCAATGGGTCCCAAGGGTTGGAATCCCAAACCCACCTGAAATGGGCTATGGTTAGTGGAACTATGGAGAGCCCTATAGTAATTGTGTTGGACATAGGGAAGAATCTCATCCCATGTACGTGGATGATCATAATTTTACATGCACAGGATGTGCACAATCATCTGATTGACAACCTCAGTTTGGACATCGGTTTGGGGGTGGAAAGCAGTGGAATTTGTGAGCTTGGTGTCCAACAGAGACCAATGAATCGACCAAAAGGTGTTGAGGAACATGATGTCTTGGTTGGAGATGATGGTCTGTGGTATCCCAAAGTGGACCCACACTCGCTCTAAGAAGAGATGAACAGTCTCTGTTGTTGTGATAGTCTTCTTATAGGCTATGAGGATGGCCATCTTTGAAAACCAATCAATGATCACAAACACATAGTTATTTCCTTGCTTGGTGGATGACAAGCCAGACATGTAATCCATTGAGATGGATTCCCAAGGTTTCTCAGGAATAGGAAGAGGGGTATATAAGCCTTGATTATTGATGGATGGATTGGAAATGGCATAGGAAGTGCAAGATATGATATACTTGCTGACGTCTTGTCGAAGTTTTGGACAATAAAAATGTTTCTAAAGAATGACCACGGTTTTCTCTATACCAAAATGTCCTGCCACCCGACTGTAGTGGGATTCCAAAATTAGCTTTGCATGCTCTCTTGTAGGAACATAGAGATGGACTAGGTGGCATAAGAGTCTATCCTAAATGTGAAAATCAGTGACATTTGCGCCTGTACCCAAGAGATGACATGTGGTGGCAAAGTCCAGATCTTGTTGATAAAGTTGGGGCCATTCAGAGGCTTCATGTCCACAGGAATGGAGCATAGTGGTGAGTACAACCAAAAGGGGCCGACTGAGGTAGTCAAGGACATGATTGGAGATACATGTATTATACTTGATGTTGATATGAAATGATTCAGGTAGGTGGACCACTTCTGATGGTAGTCGTTCTGCAATTTCCCCTATGTCTGTATGAACTCTAGAGGCTTGTGATCATGTGTATGATCATCTCTTTCCCCAGGATGTAATGTTTCCATTGACTACATTCTTGTACAATGGAATACATTTCCTTTTCATAGGTGGGATATTTCTAGACAATATCGAAGAGTGTATCACTATGGTATGCCATTGGATGCCCGTGTTGAGTGAGAAATGTGCCCACAACATAGTCAGATGCATCAGTCTCAATCTCGAATGGTTGTTGCAGATTGGGTAAGGAGAGTGTTATCACATATAGTTTTCAAGGGAAGAAGGTTGTCTAAGTTCATAGTCTGCATAAGAAACGTCAAAGTGCAACATTCAGAGTAGTCCATTTTAGGCTTGAAATGCAAGCAACATGCTAGATCAACTTCAACAACGGACATTCCTAAGAATATCAGATCAGAGGTTCGTAGGAATCAGGGGTTTGAAATATTGTTAAAGTTGTTTTTCAAAGGTTCGAAGTCTCGATCTCGAAGTGATCATGAGCTGTCTGATCTTGAGGGGGACAGGTGGCAGCCGATCCAAGTGTTCGGGGAAATGAACTTCGGAATTTTCGAAGTGAGAAGTGAATAAAACTTCCGGAGAGCTGAAGACCGAACTCCTGAAGCAATCGTGGACCATTGATCTCAAAATCAGTAGGGAGCCATTGATTTTAGTGACATTGCCTCCCGAAGGCCCGAAGTCTCGGAGTTCTGAAGGGGATCTTTGCCATCCGAATCCAGAATGCCATGCCTCATCAGATATGTCACTCTAGGAGTTTTACTTTGAGAGTTTTAAAATGAGAAAAGCATCAAGGTGTCGAAGGCCTAAAGTGCCGAAGCACCCAAAGACCCAAAGTGGCCGAAGTGCCGAAGCGCCCGAAGTCCTAAAGTGGTCGAAGTGCACGAAGTGGTTGAAGGCCCAAGGTGAATCTGATCCATTGATCAACAATAGCCACATGTCTTCATATCCATGGCTCCGGGTAAAAGCACAAAAGGTAAGTAAGATTCAGGTTTCAATTTTCCCAGAGCCCGGAGACCCGAAGTGGATCTCAGCCGTCCAAATCCAGGAGCCACACGTTTTTGGATCCCTAGCTCCAGTGAATTTTCTTGGGGAAAATAAATTTTGACTATTGAGAAGTATGAAGCCCAGATCCACGAAGGGATCTCAGTCGTCGATCTCAGAAGGGCCACGCATCATCGGATATATGACTACGAGTAAAATCCCTTGGAAGCCCAGGTCTGAGTCATTGATCTCAGGAGGGCCATGCATCATCAGATCCATAACTCTAGGTAAAAGTAGCTGAAGGCAGAGGAAGTTTGAGATTTGATTTTCCCGAAGTTCGGAGACCTGAAGTAATTCTCGGTCATTTGATTCAAGAAGACATGCATCATGATATTTCCATCTCTGGGTAAAAGAACATAGAGGAGCCAACGAAAAAGGATCTAGTGCCCAAGCCCTAGAGCACCAAGTTTGTGGCATCCATCGACACAGACACATGACATCCTTCTAGATCTGACACATGGCACTCATTTCAATCATTTTAGACATGATTTCTACTGGTTTTTGAGTGACACATGTCACCTCTCCATCTGCGACATATCAACATGGTGAAGTCAGGCCTTCAAATTAGATCATCCTCCAAGAGTTGTTATTGTTCAATGCCAAAAGTAGCGCCCCATCCCAAGGCACACTTTTGGTAGATCCTAAAGTTGGTGGGCGATTAAGCTTGGTAGTGGAACTAAATATAACGGGTGTGCTTAGATCCCAGATCAGGACCAGAGCTATGACCATAGTCCATTGCAGGGATGCAACATGCTCGGGCGATATTTTTCTTGAGAGGTCCCGCAGTGGAAACCATGGTATGGAAAAAATGCTACGTGGAGAAATGTGATGGATTGCGGGCACAAAAGTGGTATGAATCCAAACCGCTTTTGACGACCCCACAATATCGTGTTTATATGGAATTCTATCCGAGAGCAGCACATAGCCACCCCCTGAGCATTAGGTCTTGTTCAATATATGAGGAGGAAGTTAATGAAAATAGAGCTGGTGGTTGAAACCTCAGCTCACTCCATAAATGGAAGGCATGGAAGGCCCGGTCGTGGGGACTGAACCATCAACCCGTGGTACCCCTGCGGGAAGATTTTCCTACAAAACCCATGTCGATCTGAGCTTGCTTCTGACAAAGGGGTGAATGTCCAGTCTGACAGAATAACTCACAGATGTAATGCTTTGAATGTAGTGATCAGATCACACTCCTGGTAGTGGTGAATTGTTTTGAGTATAAATAAGTAGTTTTGATATTTTGTAATGTTTTGATTCTAGAACTGTTCTTTAGTTATGTACCAAATTTGAGACTTTCATGTTAATAGAAGTCAACTTCTTTTCATCTCTTTGTAAAAACTTTGCTAAAACAATCGATCATGGAGGATCCGGTTGAGGGTTGTTATGTTGTTGTAATGTAGGTTTGATTACAGTGATATCATGACCATTTTTATTCAGCTCCCTTATTATTTTTTCCCTCTTACACTGAATGTCTCGTGCATGGAGGATCTAGTTGAAGTTGTTGTAGCTGCATGGTGATGTAGGTTTGATCATTTTGTTGTTGTGACTGTGTTGTTTGGACATATTTTAGTGTCTAAAGATTGAGCTCAAGAGTGATCTTGAGTCTGATTTTTTCTTCTCCAAGATGCTTGTAAGTTTGATGCTCATAGCAGTCTTGTTCACCTTTCTCACTAAGTCTTCCCTATGATCACATTTAAACTCAACTCAATGACTGATGTTAATGTGGCCCTCACTTCCCTGTTCATTTCTTGTCTAGTTTTGTGTTTAACATCATTCGTATATTGAGTTTTTTCCATTGACCTCCACTCATATAAAACCAACATCCACCAAAAAATCTAATGGGTACTGGGCTTATCCTCCCACAATCTGAGGGTGAATATCAGTGCTAACAAAGAGTACTAGAGCTGAGCACAAGCGATTCTTCAGATCATCGAATTCTCATTGTTTCTCCTTCTCCCACATGAACTTGGCCCTACCACTACCCTTGGTCACCTGGTTGAGGGCCCATGCAATATGGGAGAATCCTAACACGAACCATCACTATAATTTGGCTAGCCCTAGAAATCTTCGAAGCTTTGTCAGTGTGGTTGGGGCTGGCCAGTCATGGATGACTTGGATCTTAGCTGGATCAACATGTACCCCATTCTCATAAAAAATGTATCCCAAGTATTGGACCCTATTCATGCCAAAAGAGAATTTTTCCAAGTTGGCATACAACTTGTTTTACCGCAGAGTGATAAAAACCTATTGAATATGCTTCATGTTCTCTTCCCACATCCTATTGAAGATAAGGATTTCATCCAAATATACCACCACAAAGGAGGTGGAGAAGGGTCTTAATACATCATCCATCAACCTCATGAAAGTGGTTTGTGCATTTGTTAATCCAAAGGGCATGACTTTCCATTCGTAGAGACCTTCTTTAGACTTGAAGGTTGTCTTCCATAAATTAGTTTGTTCGATGGGAACCTGGTGGTAGCTAGAATTTAGGTTAATATTGTTGAATAAATTGGCCCCCTTGAGTTGGTCAAGAAGGTCATCAATCTAGGGAATGGGGTAGTGGTTCCTGACTGTGATTTTGTTTAAGGCTTTGTAATCAATGCAAAGTTTCTAAGTCCCGTCCTTCTTCTGCACCATTACAATCGAGCTTCCACAAGAGGAGGAGATGGGTTTGATGTTCCCCTTTTGAAGAAGCTCTCAGATCTGATGCCTAATTTTGTTATTCTCCATCAATGAGGGTTGATAGACTGGTCCATTAGGTAGAGGTGTGTCGGGGGTCATATGAATTGGATGCTTGACTTGGCAGTGTGTCGGTACCCCTGTAGGCGAGGAGAATATGTCTCTGTATTCTTCCACGATCATGTCCACTTGATTCTGCTGCAAAGAGAGGCGTTGTGTAGAGGTCATGGATGTGGCAGAAACCTTATGCTTTTTGTGAGCGTGGATCACAAAGAAGACAAACTTCCCAGTATGTGAAATGACCTTATTGCATTGCTTAACATAGATTAAATAAATAACAGTAGGTGGCGCTACCTTTGGGATCCTGTACAATTGTCTACCCAAATTAATAATAACACTACGTGGTCTAGATTCAGACACAACATGACACTTCCACAAATATGGTTGTCCTAAAAGAACATCACAAACTTCAAGGGGAGAAATATCACACAATACCTCATCTTTGAAAGGCTTGATGTTGTAGGGAAGACGACAATGTTGGATGACACAGAGATATCTTCCTTGGCGAAGCTAGCCAATGGTGTAGGTTTGCGGGTGTGGTGTCGTTGGAAAGTCCGGTTGCTTGACAACCTTCGTTGAAATAAATTATTCTGAATACTGCTGTCGAAAATAAAATGAATCGGATCCCCCTTGACCCACATCTGCGAGTGAAAGAAGCGTTCCCCTTACTCTGGTTCTTCTGGTTCACTCGGCCAGAATTTGGTGGTAGCGACAATGGCACTGGGTTCAACACCAATAATACGATTCACTCCTTTAGTATTTGACTCAGAATCAGAATAGGCCTTTGACTCAGAAGCCTTTAGCTCAGCCATGAGGGACTGCTTGGAGCGACATTCTTCGGTGTTGTGCCAAGGAATTTTATGGTACTCACACCATTTTCTCGTGTCCTTCTTCGTCTTCTCATTTCCCTTATTGTGTTGTGGATTGGAATGGTTGTCCAAAGGGAGACCATCTCAACTTGGTCCCTTATTGTGTGGGTTGGGGTAGCCTTTTCCCTACTTCAGCTGTGAGGGGTTGGAAGATCCAAACTCTCGTAGTTTCTACTTAAATTTTTGCTCGATATTGATAGCGTATCTATAAGTCGTGCCCAAAGAGGTGATGTCCAAGAAATCCATTTATATTTGAATGTATATATGCAAACAAATGTAGTATTTGAGCACTATATGATGCTCATAGTCTTTGATACCCAATTTGGTGCATAGGGTATGGAAAATATTGGTGAAATCTGGTACTGTCTGGTCCCTTGCTTGATGTAGGGTGGTCCATCTGGTGTACTAGTCCCCATAGCTTCCAACATGGTAGTATTTTTCTTTAATGGCATCCTAGAAGGAATCTCATGTAGGGGCCACCATAAACATTTTATATTCCTCCACGGCCTTTTTCTCAGAGTAAGTATCCCACCAGTATTTAACATGGGGAACAACCTTGATGAGTGAAAAAGTGATCTTTTCCCTATCGAAAAAATTGTGGACCGAAAAAATCCTTCGAGAAGATTCAACCATTTATCTACAACATCTGAATCTATCAGTCCTTCAAATAATGAAATATCAAAATTTACCTATACCTTGAAGGGGGTTGCATGACCTCTTGATGAAGATGTTTCTCATGTGGGGAGTCGTCGAAGGATCCGTGTGAGGTTGTCCATCATTTCATTCCTTTTTCATGCGAGGGCTTCCTCGAGCACCATTTTAATAAGATATCATGCTCCATTATCTTTCTTTTCATCCCCCATGGGTTGTTGTCAGGCTCGGTGTGGCCGATATGGTAATGGCTCAACTGGTTCGAGTCCCAACTTCTTGTACCCAGATCTTATCGGGGACATGCATGAAGAAAAATAAATGAAGAGCAGATCGCTCTGATACCACTGATACAGATTTAGGAGAAGAACAAACTAAATATCATATTGATTACAATAAAAATAGAGATATGGAGGATAACACAAATATCTAGTGAACAATATCTTCTATTAAATAATGAAATAGGCTGAAACTGTAAAAATGCAGAACTAAAAACTTGCTTGAATGGTGGTTGTTATCTCTAAGAAGAGATGTGGCTGCTACACGCATCTGTCTGAGCAGAATGGATTACAATGAGGCTCAATAGGCCTTTTTTATATTACTCATGAATGTCAAAACCATATACATCCAAAAACCTAACCCTAGAAGGTGAAACGCCAAAATCTATGTGGGCCCTATAGGTAAGTTGGTGTAATTTGGCACCTCAACTTCCTAGGGCCGTAACGTTTTCATACGACCTCTGTTTTAGGTGCGTGATAGCTCATTGGAAAGATATTTCAGAGAGATACACATTTCAGCATAAAAATTTGACTCCATCTATAGTTTGACTGTGGCAAGCCAAAAAAAACAACGTTTGGGGTCCCAAAATAACCCCGAAAGTACAACAAGATGTGCTGACATGAAAACATACAACATAAGCCAGTTGGATTAGGCAAGGGACCACCCGTATCCACCTGGAGGATGTGTGGGGCTTCAGACAACCCATAAGTGTATAACCCACAATTACAAAGTAATACAAAAGAACATGTTGAACAAAAATGGACATGAGGAGCTAATTGGATTAGTTGGGTGGACACCAATATCCACCTGGATCAGTAATCAACACATGGTGATTGGTATTCCTCTTTTTT
>JZKD02S1810440.1:37688-51080 GCA_000966675.3 Picea glauca
AACCAAGCCATGACTCAGATAATAGATGACGTGCTCCATGAGCTCATAATCCTCCTGAACTAACACCATGTCGATAGAGAATTCCACTGCTACGAGATAAAGTAGAAAATCTCTATTATAGTTGGGAGGACTAAGTAGTGGGGAAGAAATTAGAGCTTTCTTCAACACATCGAATGAACATTGTGTCGATTCATCCTTGAAAAAGGGGACTCTCGACTTCAAGAGGCACATAAATCCTTTCATGATATCAACATAGGTTGGTACGAAACAACGAAGGAAATTTTCCTTTCCTTAAAGGATCTGAAGTTGATGCACTATATGTGGGGGAGGCAAATGTAGTATTTCCTGAACCTTCAAAGGTTCATCCATGATCCCTTTGGTTGAAATTATAAACCCCAAAAGATGCCTTGAAGTGACGCAAAAAAACACTTTTGAGGGTTAAAGAAAATTTTATAATGCTGATACCTTTCAAAGACAAGGTGAATGTGTAATAAATGTTGCAACCTCTTACGACAGTAAGCTATAAGATCATCTAGATAAGCCTCCACTATGTGTTTGAGATCATCGAAAGAAAACATCATGGCGTTGAAAGGTGGCTCCATCATTTTTTAGTCCAAAGGGAATTTTTTTTATGCAAAGTTTGCCTAAGGACAAATAAAAGATGTTTTATGTTGTTCCACAGGATGGATTTGTATCTAGTTATAACCAAAAAAAATGTCCATAAAAGAGAAAATATCACTTCTTGCATATTCATCGAGGATTTGATCGATAAATAGCATACAAAATTTATCTTTGGGACCAACCTTATTTAAATATTGGAAATCCATGCATACTCGAATTGTACCCTTTTTCTTGTCAATTGGAATGGGGTTGGATGCCCATTCTGTCAACAAGACTATATAGATAAATCTTGATTTAAGCATTTTTTCCACCTCAACCTTAATTGTTGTTGCTTTCCTAGGATTCACTAGTCGCAACTTTTTTCGAACCGGTTTAGCATTCACATAAGTTCGAATCTCGTGTTGGACAATCTGAGGATCAATTCCTGGAATTTCCTCATAGGACCAAGTGAACACGTCACAAAACTCCTTAAAAAGGGTCATATATGAATAAGTCTCTTTTGGTGAAGGAGCCACCCCAATGAAAACATTTTCCACTACATTCGCAGTCTTGGAGATATTGATTAGGATAGTCTCTGCAATATTCACCAAGTTCCCTTCAACATGTATATCGTGAGTTTCCAGAGGGTTTAATCGACGATCAACATCTCCAATCATGGTTGAACAAAATTATCCTTTCTCTACACAACTCAACTTAGTATGGATGTAATACCTATGATGTAAGTCTTCCCAAGGCCGCTCAAAACCTATCGTCTCCTCGAGGATCATCTCATCTGAAAGGAGGACGATGCCCAAGAAATCATGATATTTAGAATAATTAAGAGCCCATACATGCTCTAAAATGGGATCCACTTCCTCCATCGGGGTAATAGATGGATATTTGTTTGCAATAGCTTGTTGAATGGCTTGGTAAGCTATATCGGTTGTAGATAATGGTACTTACATTACAATACATTCTAATCTATCCACTGAAGTCGATGGAGGACAAAGAGTCCATGGATCTTAAAAGTAATAAGTTTGAAAATATATCACTTGAAAGATATCGACCTTCATCGTATGATTTTTCAACATTGTCATTATATGTTAATTTCATTCTGACTATTCATGAAAAATCAGAACAACATTAATTTCTAATTACGACGCTAAAAAAAAAAGATACCCATTAGAGAAGGATACATCCCAACACCCCAATTCACAGGTAATCACTACGAATTTTCAATCAAAGGAATCACAAATACTGGTGATGTCATAGGATCCACTCAAGTGACTAAAAATTGATCAAAAGTGAAAATCCTCCCCTCATGAGGGAAAAATAACACTCAGAAAACTATGGAAACTACAACTATCATGGCATACATCCAACTTCTTCCTAAGACTATATTATAGTTGAAAGGCACGTCGACTACTTCTACTTTGACACACACGATTTTTCCCTCTAACTATATGGGGAAAGAAGGGATAATCCCATGTGGTCTAAATGAATTACCATCAAATTCCATAAGAAACGTAGGAGATATAGCTAACTCAGGTGAGTCGATAACTCTCCAACATGATAGCGACATGACACACATCGAAGCACCTTCATCCACCATAGTGGGAAAAATATTTTTTGAACATGACTTCATGGTGTAAGCCACTATAATTTGAAATGAAACATGATATGGAAGGAGAGGCTTGATGTTAGAAGTGTCACATTATGGACAATGATTTATAGGATTCATAATCCCCTAAAGTAGAAAAAAATGCATTTTGTTGCAACGGGAAACTTTGGAGAACTTCCAGTGTGGACATAGCACAAGGCGCTTGGGCCAAATATTCAACAATAGAATAATTTTGGTCCTCTCTAGCATTCATATTTTTTGAATTCCACTTCAAAAAACCTTTCAGTATGCGAGGCATTGTGTCTACCACTGGTTTCTCTAAATGGAGAGAGATTAACAATTCCAGTAACTCCTTATCCTTTTTTGTAGACTCAATATTCCCATAATCACAGGCTTTGGTTTGCAAATTAATATTTGAATTCAGCATATAGATGTTTGATGTTCCATATTCTGGTGTGGAGGTACCCTGATTACTCCCATTTGTATTAAGTGTCGAGGAAGTACCCTGTGTTAAATTCTATCCTTGAAAAAATGGTTTATTCAAATGAGTAGGTTGTTGCTGCATTAAAAAGTGTTGGGCTTCCTCAAGTTTGGGGAAGAGTTGAGTCAGGTGATCTTCTTTGCAAAGATTCCAAGGAAAATTTACCTTTCTCTTTTCTTTCTTTTCCCCCTCAAAATTGTTACTTGGATTTTTCTCATTTCCCTCACCACTTTTCTTTCCCTTTCCCTTATTTTTTCCTCCGAGTTGTTGAGGACCCTTTGGATTCGCTCACTACACACTGTGTACATCTGATGACTTGACGGTGGGGGTGGTTAAACTAGGGGTTTGACCAGTTGTAGTTTTTTGAATTGAAAACTGGTACATCTAATTGGAAATAATATTTGCGGCTTTTATTTGCAAAGAACCGACAATACCATCAACATGTGGTCCTGATTTCAGTTTTTCCAAGTCATGCGTCGATCGTGGCACGTCTGGAATTATCTCATAGAGCATGCCTGAATGAGAGTAAATGAGATCTAACTTCTATGCTCCGAAGATCGCTTGTTCCTCTGTGAACACTCTTGAAGTATCAATATCCTTAGAAATATAAGGAATTAGTGACTTCATGAACCATTTTAAAAAATATTCTGGAGGAACCGTGGACTTAATCAAAAATTTTCGTCTCCTCCATTCTTGAATGTGATAAGAAATGTGAGTGGCTTTGTTTTATTGAAAATTAGCCAAAATATTTGTGCCAACATCATACTGGTTCGAGAGATTTAAATGATTAAGAAAAAACATGGCTAGATCACCAAAAGTTCCAAAATTTGACCCCTCTAGCTATATGTACCATTTAGCAGTGCCCCTAGTGAGGGTGCATTGGAATAACCATAATCGAATGGAGTCATCGTTCAATGAATTACAAGAGCACCATAAATGAAACATTATCACATGGTATCCATGGTCTTCACTATTCTTACCCTCAAATTTTGATATATCCAAAGGCAGTTTGGTAGGAAATGGAGGCCAAGTAGGGTTTTGATGAATAGGACCATTCATTAACTTGGAAAAATATGGAAAATGAATGGTTTCTATAAAAGGTAGTCTAGATTGCAAAATTTATGCAAGAAACACAGGATTAACAAACCCTGAATTAGTTTCTTGAAAATATAGTCCAAGATTGAAGATGGCACCAGGTTTCCAGGAAGAGTTTGTGAATGGAGCAAATATTTGGATGAAACCATGTTGGCCTTGCTTAATTGGAGGAAAACCTTGATGTATCTAGTTCCTGAATGGAAAATCAGGGTTTCATCTTGTTGATCCTCCTTGCAAAGGAAAAAATCCTTGCATGGGGACATTCTGATAGAGACAGGGGTTGCCCCCTTGTAAGGAAAAATATCCTTACATGGGATTCCATTGACCATGGAAGGGGTTTCCCCCTGCCGACATCGTAGATGAAGTGAAATGATTACTTTTGAACTCACTGTATAGCATGAATGAAGTTAAAGTAGATGGCATGCTTGCATATTGAAATCCAATACCCATAGAACCACTCCATCCCATGAAAGGTTTAGGGCCATAAGCTAGGAATGGACCATTCCTAATAGAGGGAAACTATGGAAAAATGTGACCTCCACCCCAAGGAACAACTTGGTATGGGATAGACAAACTCCCCAAATGAATGTTGGTAGTTTGGGTCAATGGCTGGTAACTAGTCAAGATGATTTGCATGCTCATCCATGGCATACCAACTAAGAAAGTGTTGGTTGTCGAAGGTAACGACATGGCTGCACTCAAAGAGTGAGTAGAACCAATGATTAGTAGAGCAAAGCTACTGATTGATGCATGTATGGTGGACTGCACAACACTCATCATTTGGTTATAGACACTAGGAGGTAAAATTTCTCCTGTGACGGTTGCCGGCGTGGTAGTTGATGGGAATCCTAACACAGACACTTCTAAAGTTCCTTCCATTACGACCCACTAAAGAAGGATGTTGTCAGTGAAGTGCGACCTGGGAGAGGGAATCTGCACAAAAAGAAGAGTGTGACGACCAATTAACGAAGGGTTGAAAGGATGAGAAAAATACTCAGTTCCAAGATCTGATATGGTAACAACCTCCAGAGTAGAAGCGTTAGCTTCTGTGGATTCTGTATTTACGATCTCGACTGGATTAGTCAGTACAAAAGTGCCAGATTGGTAACATCTACATCTAAGAGGAGGAGGCAAAGGATTTAACTCTACTTCTTCTTCAATATGAAGGCCTTGAAGTCTCCTCGATCAATGAGGTGGTTGTTCAACCACTTTGAGTTTCTATCTCTAGGTGACTACCAACACCTTCCTGGGAAATATACGATTGAAAAAACACCACTAAAAAGGGCCCTAAGAGAAACAACAATCACAAACAAATTTTCCAATATCCCAAATTAGGTGGATTAGGTCCTGAGATCAAAATAGTTACAAAGTAAGGAAAAGGACCTTCCAGATGAAGGCACAAGTTGATTAAGTCCCGTGGACTAGCGAACGAAGGAGTGAGAAGCAGTTACCTCGACCTACACTAACTAGCCTTATCTGGTGCAAGTACCCATGCTTCACGGGGCACACTCCAACATTATTTAGAAGTGTGATACAAATTCATCCCCAGGTACCACAAGAAACCCCCTGCAGTCACCTTTGAGATCCATAGAAAAATCCACTGAGATCACCAACTCGCAGTCAACATCAAGGGAACAGTCGATAGTCAAGATTGAACGTATGGGTAGGGTAACAAATCCTAAAGCCTCTAAATCACTTCCTCTTGTTGTTCCTGAGATTAAAATTAGGGCTCAAATAATAATGTCAGGCATTAGGAATTTAAGAAATGTTTTTAAAGGTATTTTTTCTTCCATTGATTGTGTAAGAATTAAATCCTCAAATGAAATTAATAGCTGAACAGAACAGAGGTCATGTTTCATCGTCTGACTCAATTAATCAAGTTGAATGATGAGGGAGAAAATTACAAAACAGTTTAAACAAACTAAGGCATCAATGACAAATGAATCTTACCTTGTTTATAGTAGAAGAAAATGTAGAGTGCACCCCTAAAAGGATATATGATATAGTGATGCAAGTAACTTGCAGGTCTTGTATTTGCTAATAGCAAGTACAGAGGAAAAACTGCTTGCTTATCAAATAACTAAATAAAATGTGATTACAATAGATGTTATACTAAGTTGCAATCATTCACTTATCAAGGAGTAACATAAAGAAAATTGGAGATATGGAATACAAGAAGGGCACATAACTCAAACTGCAAACAAATTGGAATCCCTTTCTGCACTTGTATTAATACTCACAAAGGATGAGTTTTCTTAGTTACAATATGGAAAGAAGCAACCTTTGTTCAATCTTTGAAACATGTATTTATACAAAAGGTTTTCAACCCTAAGTGATTGGAATTCTCCTTATTTGTAAAATAGTAAAAATTATAAAATGTGAAATTTGAAATGCTTCACTTGCATCTCTTTTGTCTCTTCGTCACGTCAGAGGAGATGTTTTTCCTTCTTTTTATCCAGCTTAGAGACAAACAGTCTCTAATCATGATCTGTACAGATGATGTGTACAAGATATCTCATTGGTTTCTGGAGGTGCTTCCTTTTCCTGGCTCAATACATTTAACACATTTGCTCACAAATTGCACCACCAACCTCAGAGGGATGTGTTGTATCATTTGCCTCAAAGGTATAAAACTTATTTTCTATATGAGGTAGTTTATATTCCATCCTGTTGGCTTCTAGAGATAAAGACTATAGTCTTAATCTAGGGTTGACTATCCATTTATTTATCAGAGTAAGATCAACTTGTTTCAATTGTAAAATTTCGGCCTGGGATTCCTCCATACTTGCCTTGAAATCAGATTGATTTTTTTTCATATCAATTTGTCCCAGGTCTCCTGAGATATTATCTCTTCCCACATATAGTGATTCTTTGTCAAGAGCATATAAATATTCTTCACAAGCTTTTTTCACCTCCCTGACCAATCTTTTACTTTCAACTATATTAGTCTCCTAGGTCTTAAGTATTATATCTCCTCGAGTTTGTTCTGAGAGGGACAATCTGGTGACCCTAGTAACCTCCTCCTTTGTTGTTGTCAGGACAACCTCCTGAAATGTAACTCTAGTTGCAATAGACTCCTTCTCTTTTATGCAAATATTTTCTAAAGAGTGTTCTGCCAATCGATAATAATCTTGAACACCTTCTATTTTAGTCAAGAGGCGTTGCTGGGATGATCCAAGCTTCTCATGAATCTCTAAATCTTGGGCTTGGAAAGATAATATATCCACTACTTCATTTTTGGTTAAGGTTATTTTCAACTGCAGTTGTTTGACCAATTCCCTGCTTGCCTGTGACTCTTTCTGTATCTCATCAAGGTTGATCTTGAGCTGTTGAATTTCTTGCCTTTCATGGGGTCTAGTCTGCTCAAATACTTTAGTCATCTCACTTCTGAATTCCTTCTCTACAATATTTATTTTGTCTTATATCTAGCTCACCATCAGATCCTTCTGCTTCAACTTCTCCTTCAGGTTGCCCATTGAAAACCGGTTTATTGTTGCAAAAGCTCTCAGCGTGCCTGCAACATCTGTAGCGAATTATTCTTCTTTTAGGGCCTGCCCATCCAATAGCACCCTGTGCTTATTGATAGTCGCACCATCCCTTTGATGCGTCTCTCTTCTTACTACCGCCCTTCTCTTCTTACTGAAGAAGAATTGTGAAGGAGGCATCTCTTTTGCCGAAATAGGTATAAGATGTTTTATGAATACAACTTTTGCACTTAGGTTACCTCTACTGAACTATAAGGGTGTGACAGACTGTATAGGACTTCCTATCTCAGTGGATGGTTTCCTACCAACTATGTCAGTCGCTGGTTTTCCCGGTGTGGACAGTGGATTTTCTTCTCCCTTTTTTTATCAAGGCCTTGGTTTGAGTTTCAACGTGATCGCTTGGTGGATCTGTCAATGTGGTGTCTTCCTTCTGAGTCAAAACCTCAGTCTTCTCCAAACTTTCTTGAGCACCCTATTTACTAGAGCTCCCTGTTTCCAAGATTTGGGTCTCAACTTGTTGTGTAGTTGGAGGTATTAGGGTCTCTACTTGCAATACTTTTGGAAGGCTATTTCTTCAATGCTTCTGGAAGTTATAAAAATCGACCAATTTATCTGGAGCTAGATCTTGAAATCAACTCAATACCTCTTGATAAGACCTTGCTCTTCGAAATACTTCTTCCTGAGGAGAATATTCATGTTCATATATTTTCAAACTGAATAGGGCCATGTGATTACCTACAATATTTAGCGGATTGTGCTTCTTGAATTTGATATTGACCAACTTGATTTCTTCCAGGGTCGCGGCCTCTACTTTTGAATGGTCGAAATCCAGTAGAGAAAACGTACCAATCTGTAGGGAGAAGGTGGTCCATACCCTTTTCTGTACTGCTTTCAACTCCTTACTAATTCCCCCTTGCACAGTTTGATGTGCTACTTCACGACACACCAATCGATTTGGTAGAAATACATGCATGGCATGTGGAGGAATTGAACAACTGAAAACCCTAGTATAGGAGAGATTCTCTTCAATGTACCAGTCTGCTATCTTGCCCAGATTAGTCACAATTTTGTCAGAAATCATGGGAGGTGGGTGACCATATATAACAGTATGCATCGACACCACTGTCGAGTTGCAAATTTCATAGAAGAAATCTTTCTCTTTATCCTCCCAGAGTTTTGAATGATAAACATGTATGGGCTCAACGCTAGTTGGAGTCCAGTTCCATCCCATCAGGGGAAAATGTGTCATAAAGAAGATGAAGTCCATGATATAAGATGACATGAAGAATGAGGCAAGTTTCCCCTTGGATTTTAGTGACTGATATTCTATAATCTCCTTAACCAAACTATCTGACAACATCTTGGCCCAATCAAAGGAATACCCCTCTGCCACCGTGTGCATAATAGGCACCCACTGTAACATGAAATGGGTTGTGTTTTCCCTCCCATAGAGTCTGCACATCATAATTTCTATATATATTATGTGAGGATATAGTGAAGAGATTTCATATACACCATGGGAGTCATCTATGAACTTCTCAGGGTGAGAGTACCAATCCTTAATTAAGTCGGGCAGGTTTTTTCCATATTGGACACATTCCTTCTTGTTAAAGTCCACTAGGAAACTGGCATTGTAAATGAAATTGGGTGTTGGAGACAATTTGTACATTACTTGTAAATGTTCTGGCTGGAAATACCCAACTACAACCTTTTGTGAATTGAATATGGTCATGGTCGGTATATCAATGTTTTCTAGTACCCAACCGATCATATCATTGTAAGGCAAGAGTCTAGGCCTTGTCGCTATCTTATGTAGCTCTGATTGGGCCACCATTTTGTATTTGGTAGCCAGGGTCTCCGTCTCCTCGTCACCTGAATCATCTGGGAAATTGACCAATTCATACTGTAGAATATTGAATACTTGCGTACAATACTTAATGGCGTCTATGCTTCTGGGTGAGGTGTTGGAAAGGACATCTGTGTTCTAGCTTGAAATTTCACCAGGTGCTTTAGTTGATTTTCATGGAGCCATGGTATCATACCACAGAACTCTGTTATCTGTCACAGGGAATGCACAAAATTATTTATCTTGAAAACTTGCTTCTCAGTAAAAACGCACAATGAAATTCAAATTAAATATCCTTTTCCTTTAATTTCATCGATCAACCAATACCTCTACTGACGAAGCATTTACTTTCCTTAATGAATAAGATTTAGGCGGTGGTCCACGATCTTATTTGGAATGATTGTTGTAAATCAATTATTAATGTCATTAATTTTTGGTGGTTCATGATTGGGAAAAGCATAGATGAAATTAGAATTTATCCGAGTCATTATTTGGTGACAGATTAATTATGAGATAATTGTCGTTAATGCATCAGTTAATCGCACTTATCGTTAATTAAATTTCAGAATTTCAGATCTCGGGATGTCCTATAACAGTTCGAGCTATGAATTTCAAAATGCAAAATCGTGATGTGATTAATTAATTTTAATCATTTTTACCTTTTTAAATAATCGTGATTAACCTCAAAAATTTCGAGGTTTTGGATCTCAGGATATTGATAGTCGCTCGATGCAAGATCCCCGAAATGCGAAATCGTGATGTAATTAATCAATCGTTAATATTTTTTAATCTTTAATTAACTCGGCTTAAAGCTTAATACATTTTGGGAGTTTGGGCTTCGGGATATAATTGATACGATATATGGGGAAGACCCGATTTCCGAAATCAAGAAACTATTATTCGATTTTCCAATTGGATTTTAGTTTCTTTTTAAGTATCTATTACTTCATTCGTTTGGTTAATTAACTTCATTTAAAAAATATGACATGTCATTTTTGGAAATATACGCCATAGATTAAGGGGTATACGTGTGTGGTGACTTGGATCTTTTGAACGCTTTTCATGTATCGAGACTTTGGAAGTGAGGCAAGTTGAAACGCTCGAACTATGAAACTTCAAAACCCAAAATTATGAAATATTCTATAGATATTTGACTCTTTAACGAGTAGGTGGTTCCATAACTTCTAAAAGATTAGGATCATTTGATTTTATGGAATATTTCATCAACGACGAGAATCAAGCGCATGCTATTTTATTTTAAATGGAAACTTAATTTATTTAAAGACTAAAGTTCAGAAATTTATATGTGTTCCAACATAGTCTCCATCTAGGGATCGCGTCTCCTTGCAAGATGCAGAAGAACAATAGACCAAGTGAATTTATTAGGTAAATGGAGTCATTATTTCATTTCTGTGAAACACATTCAGGAAAAGATCATACCGAGAAAAAAAATTCTCAATCGAAACTTAGAAAACTTTCAAAACACATCAAATCATGACATTCAGTTAGGCTATTTGAAATTCCTATTTCTTAAAACTGTATTCGGATTTTCTTAAGATAATTGAAACAACTTTAACTGATCCATCAGACTCTATTCTATTTTGTTCGCATCAAGGAAAAATAATTTTAATGATTCAGTCAGGGAGTCCTGCATAGGATTAGAATGTAAATATTGTCGAAAAGGGAACTAACTACCATATCACATTATGTTAAGGTTTAATCTATTATTAGGTTTCTTTTCAATTCACTAGATAACCATAACATAGATAGGATCATTGAGAAATACACAATCACAAGAGACACAAAAATTTTCCTGGGAAACCCTCATGGGGGAGAAAACCCAGCAAAAAATTCCTTAATATAGATAGCCAATACAATGCCAAGACATAACTCAAACAAATACAGAAAGTCCTCTCCAAGAAGTGCACCTCTCTCTCTCTCTCTCTTCTTCTTGTCCAACTGTAGCTCCAAACTTGGGCTCCGATGAACAAGTGTGCGTGTGTCCAAATGAAGCGCTAGCCTCTCTTATTTATACAATTTGGCAGGCGTTGGAGTGAGGTGTCTTTTCACTGGCAGGGCCGACTTCTCAATCTGGGTGGTTATAACCACTTTAATATATTCTGGGGCCAACTTTTCATTTAGCCCATTACAATTAGGGTTTGACCAATCTGCAAAAGGGGATTTGGTCAATTACAATACCCGACATGATCAA
Organism: Picea glauca; assembly: GCA_000966675.3. Taxonomy (NCBI): domain Eukaryota; kingdom Viridiplantae; phylum Streptophyta; class Pinopsida; order Pinales; family Pinaceae; genus Picea; species Picea glauca. The sequence goes on from JZKD02S1810440.1 coordinate 49,029, forward strand.
TCCACAAAAGGGGATTTGGTCAATTACAATACCTGACATGATCAATCCGCAAAAGGGGATTTGGTCAATTACAATACCCGACATGATCAATCTACAAAAGGGGATTAATCTAATGAACAATACATCAATAATAATTAGAATACTCTTTGCAGTTACATTATTTCAACAATCCCCCTTAACAAGAAGGGTATTATACAATAGCATCAGGCGAGAGAGAGGGAAACATCATCAACAACATCTTGGAACATTGACTGACACATCTATAAATCATAGGAAGTTTTTCTCATCATCAATATCATCATTCACAACAGAGAGATGGAATAGAATCATCATCCTCATCAGTAAGAGGCTAAGGTAATATCATCATCATATTCAGCGTGAGGCTAAAGTAACATCATCATCTTCGGCATGAAAGATTAAAATACATCATCATCATCATAATCATCTTCAACAAGGAGCTGAAGTGGCATCATCATCATCAACTTCAGCAAGAATCTGAAGTGGCATCATCATCATCAACTTCAGCAAGAATCTGAAGTGGCATCATCATCATCATCATCTTCAGCAAGAAGATGAAGTGGCATCATCATCATCATCATCTTCAGTAAGAAGTTGAAGTGGAATCATCATCATCAACTTCAACAAGAAGCTGAAGTGGCATCATCATCATGAACTGCATCAACATGGATTAGTATAACACTAATACATCATCATCATCATCAATAACAACACAAGGATGATACAGCATCAAAAGCAACAATATAACAGCACAAAGGCTGGAGCATCATCATCAACAACAAAATCACAGCACGAAGCTGGCACATCATCACATCATGAGGTTGGCATGTCATCAGTATGAGGCTGGCATCAAAGCACTTAAGCTGGCACATCATCACAGCACAAGGCTGGCACATCATCACAACACGAGGCTGGCACATCATCACAGCACGAGGCTGGCACACTACACAACAATTAAGCTGGGATCACAACACAATAGTTAATATGGAATCACAACACAACAATTAAGATGGAATCACAACACAACAATTAAGCTGGAAGCACAACACTTGACTGGCATATCAAAACAACATTTAAGCTAGAAGCACAACACTCGACTGGCATCTCAACACAACAATTAAGCTGGAAGCACAACACTTTGCTGGCATCTCAAGAAAACAATTAAGATGGAAGCACAACACTAGGCTGGCATCTTGACACAACAATTAAGATGGAAGCACAACACTTGGCTGCCATCTCAACACAACAATTAAGCTGGAAGCACAACACTAGGTTGGCATCTTGACACAAGAATTAAGCTGGAAGCACAACACTCGACTATCATCTCAACACAACAATTAATATGGAAGCACAACACTAGGCTAGCATCTTGACACAACAATTAAGTTGGAAGCACAACACTCGGTTGGCATCTCAACACAACAATTAAACTGGAAGCACAACACTCGACTGACATATCAACACAACATTACTCCCCCTATCGAGGGAGGTCCTTTCAGACTATACCGAGCTTATCTCGAAAGTGATCAAACTTTACACGAGATAGAATCTTGGTCAGCACATTAGCAACCTGTTCATCTGTGCTAACATATTGAATCTTTATGGCTTCTCTCTGCACCATGTCACGGATGTAATGGTATCAGATCTCTATGTGTTTCGACTTGTCATGAAATACAAGATTCTCTGTCATCTTTATGCATCTTTGGTTATCACATAGGATCGTGGTTTCTTCCATCTCTAGGCCGAATAGACCATTCAACAACTTACAAAGCCATATGGATTCACAAATGGAAGACCACACAACAATGTATTCTGCTTCCGTTGTATTGAGAGAAATGCTTGATTGCTTCCTACTCTGCCATGAGATCATGTCTAATTCCAAACTGAAACAACATCCTAAAGTGCTCTTCCTGTCAGATACACTTTCAACCCAATCTGAATCAGTGTACCCACTTAGTGTGAAATTATGATCTCCATCATAACTGAGACCATAATCTAATGTACCCTTAAGGTACCTCATCACATGTTTTGCAG
>JZKD02S1810440.1:75202-87244 GCA_000966675.3 Picea glauca
TGGGATTCAAAACGAATTGTGTTCCCCAAATTACCAAAAATAGACATCAGTTACAATGAAGGAGTAACGTACAACAACTGTAATCCTATTTTCTAGGGGACGTTATAATCAAAATTGACATATTTGAGATTTTCACTTTGAATGCCACATGTCTATATTACTAAAAAACTTTCTGAAACATACTTAATTTAGCTTGAAATCTATTTCAAATTAGCAATTTCTTCTTTTAAATTGTCCAGCCAAGCAGGCTGGTTTTCTCCCACGCTTTCAACCACTTCAGCTTCAACTTCTATCTTCTTTTGTTTGCTCCTTTTCCTCTTGATAGCTTGCGTGTGGTTCTCATCAGCGTATCCATTGATTATTAAATCCTTCATGATGGGATTTAATCTAACCTCTTTATCTGCTTCTGTCTCTTCTGCAGGCTTCGCGTGAAATTCTATTGCTAGTATTCACGTGACAAGCTTTTCTTTCTTCTTTACCGATAAATTTTTCATATTGTTGGAATATCCTAGTTCACTGGAGGCCACTTGGTTTGTCTCATCCATTTTCTCTGGTTTTCCAGAAAGCACAAGATTATCTCCCTTAATTGTACAAAAATCAGGAAGTTGATTCGGTTTGTAATTACCCTGTTCAGGAATGAAACGTTAATCACCCAAAATAGAGTAATGGCGTCCATATTTTGAAGGGAAGTTGTCTTTGAGTACCAATCATAGCTTACTGATGAAAGTACTAGAAAGGACTACATCTTATCACATTCGGCCTCTGAGTTCAAATGATGAGCTTTTGAATCAGTCATTTGGTGGCACTCACTTGGTATAACACGGATGATAAGTACTCGGACAAGTGCCTCAAGGTGATTTGACTAGCTGTCAACCTTCCTTTTCCACATGCGATTTTTTGGATGAGACACATTCAATGATATCTTGACACATGACATCGGGGTGTAATTGAGTGGTTTCGAGCTCAACCTCTTTTCCCCCCGATATGCGTCTAGAGGCCCCACATAGCTTGGACACAAAACCATGGTGTTTTCATCGGCCTGCTTTCATGAGCTTAAACTACAAACTATTTTTGGGCCCAGTACCTTTTATGACCATTTATCGGTAACACCCATGATCTACAATCTGTCGGATCCTATCGTATCACATCTCTGCCATATTTATCCCTGTCTATTATATGTAGCTCCATCCTGCTAGTCTATTACTCTTATATATTGATTTGGCATCCTACTAAGTCTCGAGACTTGGGTTCCAAGAAATTGTTATAGTGATAACATTGGCTCCAACTGGGGATGTTACCCTCCCTGAGAGGTAGCAAAGAACGCGTAGACCCGGTGCCTCATCCATTAGGATGCTCCCACTACAGGTGTGTACCTTGTCCTATCCTAGAGACTGAATACCAGATATATTGCTAAAAATCCAACTGAATACTTTATTTGGAAATTTAAACTCAAAAAATGCTTGATCGTCAAGCTTATTCGCACCTATCTACCCTAAACTACTGAAATGAACTGCCAATCAAGTGAAATGAAAGTGAAAATGAAGACATGCCAGAACTTCATCTACTTCTCATTTGATTTGCATGTGATCATTCCAAAATATGTTTACTGATAACCCATCCAATAAGCTATATATGAATTTGAATCTTAGGATTTCAAAAACATTAGGACTAATCATTGTTTCTAGTCGAACTACAAACAGATCTTCCAACACATGCCTAAAACAACAATTATGTTTTATTTCTTCCACTGGGTTCTTCTTTTCAGGTGATTTACCATGTTGATTTTCATTAATAGGTCGAACAATCTGTTGGGGCTGATGTAAACAACAATCATCTGAATCCAAAGGTAGTGTTGGCTGAAATAAACTCCCTAGTAGAAAACAATCCATTTTTAACGCTGACGTTGGTCAACCATCTCCATTTCTAAGTTTACAACCTATCATAAGACGTAAATTTTTACCATTAGGATCATCCATATAGCATGCCATAGTGTCATCAAACACATGAGAGAACATTCCTTTTTTATGAACCCAGACAGAAAGACAAGTTTCTTTCACGAGTGTTTGTTGTTCTCGCCCTGTTTCTTTAATCCTAAGAACCTTTTCACATGAAATGACAACAACAGGTTTGTCTACTCTTCTGTGCATACCAACAAAAGTATTCATACAATCTTGAACATATTTAGTTATGACAGCTATATTATGTGCATCAAGGCTATCCTCTTGCTCATCAAACAATTCTGATTTGGTTTTATTAACCTTATGGAAATTTGTTTGAGGACTGTCATTTTTCCTTTCATATGAATGAATGGAAGTAGGTTCTTGTTCATAATCTCATCACTAATTTGAACAACTGACATCATGAACTATTTCACAGTCTAGAGTTCTCATGGATGTATTTTCAAAACCACGAGTTTCAAAGGAATCAAATAGAACAACTGCCTCTTCATCATCTTTCTCTGTTTTTGATTGGAAAGTGGCATGCACCATTTTGTTTCTTTCATGAAACTCTATGTTATCCGCTTGTCCACTGCTTGAAGTTTCCATATATGCAGCTTCAAAATCATCATCTATGTTCAGGCCACTTAGAAATTTAACAACCACATCATTCTCAGGGGAATAAAGACAACTTTGAAACACTTTGTCTTGCTGGAAATCTTGTTGCATATCTTCATTAGTTTTAGGAGAAAGAAAATGACCTTTAACAACAATTTCTTGATCATCTTCATCTTCATTTTCAGGCTAGTAGCTGAGCACAGTCTGTAATTCTGAACTGAAATAACCTTCCATGTAATCAACCACATGATCATTTAACGTATATGAAAGTTGTTGATATTCCTTACTGATAACACTTTTCCCAGGTAAAGCAATGTCACTGCAGTCATACTTTCCCGCTTCCCCTTTTATTTCATGATTCTCTTTCAACAATTCAAAGGAGGAAAAACATAATGGAAGATGGTGTTTATCCGCAATTCCATTGTATTTTGGATATTCGACATCATATCTGGCTCGTTTATGATTTGAAACATTATGAGTGCTTTTCTTTGGTGTCTTGAAAGAAGAAAAACACAATGGAAAGGTTCTTTCATCTAATGCACATCTTTCCATTTCTCTAGGCTGTTGAAAACACTTCTTTTTAGATTTCTCTCTAACTAATGGCTGCACTTCCTTGTCAAATTGTCTCAGTGGATCAGTGTGATTTAGCATCAACATATTCTCCTTTGTCTCAATGATGATCTTAGCATTTTATCTCAACAATTTAAATGAAGAAAAACATAGAGGTAAAGCATTTCTTTCATCTTCTTCATTACCTTCTTCTATGTAACTGTGATATGGAAGCTGATGGATCTCACTGTACTACTGAAAATGAACATTTTCAGGTGGAGAGAATGCAATTGGTTGTTATAAAAATTCAAAATCATAATCATCATCATAGTCATCATATATGAGCAGATAGACAACACCTGCAATGCCATCTAACAAGAAAAAACTTGGAGCATCAACTTTCTCTTCAATAGATTGATTTGCACACTCATCTTCTTGACTGTCCATAAATGAATATATGAAATATTCAACTTCATGCTTGTCATGGGGTGTATCAGAAACCACATAAGTGATTTCCATTTCAATATGTGTAATATAATCCTTTTCAAAATCATTAGCACTCAAAGTTTCAATATGACCTATGATGTTATCAAAATTTTGCTTCAGATTCTAGTCAACTATTTTTTTCTCATGTCCTGGAGTACCCAACCCTTCATTTCAAATCTATTCACATGATAGGATATTGTGTTGAATCTCCTGAGCATGATTGAACATTTGTTGTAAGGTCTTAAGTTTTCTTTCCATCAGGAGGAAAGACAACTTTGGGTGAAGAATAGTGGTATACTGAAGCATGGAAACAACTTCAGTGGGTTGAATTTCTTTAGGAAAATCATAATAAACACTGGAGAACCTTCAGCTGAAGGTATAAATAGTCTCATTTATTTTCTCTTTCAAGGCATAAAACTCTGTAAGTTGCAGGTCTAGGTATTTCTTTTCACCCCAAAACTTTGAAAAAAAACTCTTCAATTCTTCCCATGAGCTAACTGTTTCCAGCTTGAAATGTTTAAACCATTATTTGGTGTCTCCCTTCAAGGATTGAGAGAAATCACTCATACAAACATTGTCATGGTCAATCTCAAATAAGTCTATAAAATTTTCAAACCATTGGACGTATTTTTAAGCTGTGATGGTGCCATGATCCCCATCAAACACAGGTAGGTATTCATAGTGATTTGGAGGAAAATCATGGAGGAGGTGGGGTAATTTTAAGGGTATGTATCTGTTTTGGATATTGGAGGGTGTTGAATCAAGCCCAGGAGATGAAATATCATCCTTGGTATCATGAGTTTTATTAACTTGGTTGTAGTTATCATGTGGTTCAGGTGGGATATTTTGATCAAAGTCAGTAATAAATTGAGGAGATATTTGTATAATCTTAAGAGGAGGATATGAAATTTCAAGATTATCATCATCATCATTTGCATGCAGTAGGTGAAGAAAACATTGCCTAGCATGTTCAGGAAAGGAGCAGAGGCAACTTATAACAAACAAGATATTTCCTTGAAGAAAATCCAATTTTAAGTACTTGTTTTCTTCCATAATGCCTTTTCATACCTCTGTCAGGGATCTCATCTTTGGATAGTGGAGTCGTCAATGATGTGTCGTAAGTTGGGTTCTACATTGAGAGTGGAGTCTCCAGTGAAAATTTAAATTTATGGATTCTTCTATCAGTGGAATCAACTTCAAACTGATTTTTTGATGTGTCGAGTCGCTAGAGAAGGAATACATCCAATGTGTGCCTAAGTGTTTTTTTCTCTCATACCTTAGAACTCAACCATGTCGTTATTTCATAGGGAAAATTTTTCAATTTCATCCCCGACAACTACGCCAGAATGTTAGCACTTTGTAAATTTTTCCCGGCTGAATAGACAAACGACAGAGGTAATTGTTTCAACCTACTTTAGAGTTGGGCACTAGCCTACTCAACTTAGAGAGGGATCTCTCATGTCACTGGATATTTCTTTGGCACTCGATGGCTAGATTTAGTTTGTTTCAGGAGGTTTTATAAATTTTCTAGCTAGGAAGGGGAGGGACACTTAGGGCTATGGAGTCAAAATTTTGAAAGTGAATGAAAACAATGTCTAGACAATAGAACTCTCCAAAGGATAAAGGCTAAATGAGGTACCAAATCTGAGTTGTAAATTGTATTTAAGCAGGGTGTGAGAAGAAAGATAAAACACATAATTGCATCAGATCATTACTCAAATGAATTTTGAATCAATTACGAAGAAGCACACATAGTTCAAATTACTTAAGCCGAGAGCATCATACAATGAATTCTGAGCTTTTTAACTCTCCAATTTGAACAGAAGAAAATACAAATGGAATTTAGGAATACAGGAAACACATACTATGAGAGAAAACAAATCTCATATCACCACCATTAGAATCTTTTCATGGGAAATTTAAAGGCCAATGCATATATATATTCATTTCATCCCCAGAAAGTTACATAGTCCTCCTGCTACGAGGGTAGGCCCCTCTCTGGTCAGTCCAACCCATCATTTTTCTTTGTAATAGTATATATAGATAAATTACATTCAGGATTCAAAACGAATTGTCTTCCCCAAAATACAAAAAATACACATCAGTTAAAATGAAGGAGTAACGTACAACAACTGTACTCCTATTTTCTAGGGGACGTTATAATGAAAACTGACATATTTGAGATTTTCTCTTTGAATGCCACATGTCTATATTATTACAAAACTTTCTGAAACATACTTAATTTATCTTGAAATCTATTTCAAATTAGCAATTTGTTCTTTTAAAGTGTCCATCCAAGCAGGATAGTTTTCTCCAACGCTTTCAACCACTTGGTATAAAACAGATGAAAAGTACTCGGACAAGTGCCTCAAGGTGATTTGACTGGTCATCAACCTTCCTTTTCCACATGAGATTTTTTGTACGTGACACATTCAATGATATCTTGACACATGACATCGAGGTGTAATTGAGCGGTTTCAAGCTCAACTACTTTTCCCCCCGATATGCGTCTGGAGGCGCCACGTAGCTTAGACACAAAACCATGGTGTTTTCATCGGCCCTCTTTCAAGAGCTTAAACTCCGAGCTATTTCTGGGCCCGATACCTTTTATGACCGTTGATCGGCAACGCCCATGATCTACAATCTGTCGGATACCATCGATATTAGATCTCTTCCATATTTAACCCCATCTGCTATATGTAGCTCCATCATGCCAGTCTATTACTCTTCTATACTGATTTGACGTCCTGCTAAGTCTCGAGACATGGGTTCCAAGAAATTATTACAGTGATAACAAAAGGTAACCCCTTGAGGAAGATACATAAAATTATAAATAAGAGGCAAGGGTCTCTCATTCAAAACACACTTGAATATCATTGAATATCTAATTTTGTGAAAGGTTATTTGGGCAGGTATTATTGTAGAGAAAAATTACAGCAAAAAAAGTGTGGTAGGAAAACTGTGGCAGAAAAAGTGTGGAAAAAAAATTGCAGCAGAAAAAGTGCGGTAGGAAAAATACGACAGGAAAAGTGTGGCAGGAAAAGTGCAGTAGAAAAAGTGCGGCAAGAAAACTACGGAAGAAAAAGTGCGGCAGGAAAACTATGGCAGAAAAAGTGCAGCAGAAAAATTGCAGCAGGAAAAGTGCGACAGAAAAACTGTAGTATAAAAAGTGTGGCAGAAAAATCGCGGCAACAGAATGCTACAAAATAAAAAGGTATGGTTCTCATATGTGTAGTGTTGAATTTATGCATCAAGTTGAGGGTTTGCCTTGTAAATATGTTGGATGCCCTCTTGGGAGTTTATGGCTTGTTGTAGAGTTGATCTGAGGCAGATCTACTAAATTTTAGTATTCGTTCATGTTTGAGGGCTTTTGGTTGAGGTATGTTGTTGAAGTTATTGGTACAGATAGAGGTTGTATAACAGTGAGGTTCTAGAAAATGGTTTGAGGTATATGTGATTAGATCAGATTGGTTGATGAGTATACAGTGACAGGTTTCTCAGTGACATATTCAGTTTCTACATTTGAGGTATATGTGATCAGATCATATTGGTTGATGAATTGGCACATACATGAGGTGTATAGTTGATGATGTTGGTACATATTTGGTGCATGGTTGATGCACTCGTTGATGGTACAGGTTGAGGTACAAGTTGGTGCATGGTTGATGCAATTGTTTATGGCACAGGATGATTATAGGTTGTTTGGTATAGGTTGGTGCATGGTTTATGCACTTTTTTATGGTATAGGTTGATTACATGTTGATTCTTACAGGTTTACAATAATATATCTCATAGTGATAGTGTGATAGTGGTTCCATCATTCTAATTTTACGTCAGGGCGGTTGGATGGGGCAAGGACATGTGGTTGTATCCACCTTTCGGTTGCAATCGGAGAACATAGGGGGTTGTATCATCCTTATGGTTGTATCTAGATAATTGGGGACTTGGAGCTTCCCTCAGGTTGTAGCCTGCGAACATAGGGGGTTGTAGCCTCCTTCTAGTTGTAGCCAGAGAATTTGGGAGTTGGAGCTTCCCTCAGGTTGTAGCCTAAGAACATAGGGGGTTGTAGTCTCCTTCTGGTTGTAGCCAGAGAATTGGGGAGTTGGAGCTTCCCTCAAGTTGTATCCTGACAAACTAGGGGGTTGGAGCCTCCTTCCAGTTGCAGATAGAAAAAAAAGGAAGTTGGTGCTTCCAAAGAATTTGATTCTTAAAGAAATATAAGAAAAAGAATTATGTGGTTTTCTCCCGCTTTGAGTTTCCACGTAAAACACATGTGTACTTTGTATGTGTGGGATTGCTCATTTGTTCATTGTTTATTTACTCTGCAACTATTGGATGATAATGCTACGTTGATAAAACGCTTTCATTTATGGTGAAAAGGGATTAAATTTCTCTATTACTGATTCACCCCCCCTCTCAGTGATCCAAGAATTTCCTGATCATTTTCTTGTCTCTTGTTCATGTTCTTCTAGATCTCTTCAAAGATATTCTCTTTTGTCTTGGTCTTGCCAAGCTATTCAATAGGAGGAATATGTCCTTTGTGTGTCAACACATGTGCAACTTTGTGGAGCTATCCACAGATTGCAAGCGAGATATATTTTTCATTTCCATCCCTCTCTCCATCTTGATGGTGTAATATCCCTAGGTCGAACCCAATTGTAATGTAAATGGAAATGTACTTAAGCTGGATATGTTTGATATCATTTTTTCATGCACCTTCCATGGTATAGTGCGCATAGGTACTATGTAGTAAAATGAGGAAGTGTGCGCATTCTAGGATACCACGCGCAACAACTTAAGTGCACGTGATCTTGAGACCAGGTAGCCCTTTTGTATATGTTGTGTTTTATAGGCTTGTGAGCCAGTTATTATAAGCTAGGATGCTTATGTTTTGATTAGGCCAGAGAGCCTAGATGTTAAAGGCCAGTGAGCCTATTTTTGTATAAGTCTCATCATTAATATAAAATGCATCAATGTGTGTAGACCGACCATGATAAAAGAGTATGGGGGACTAAACTCCACTAGTTAGGGAAAGGGTGGGGGATAAAAGTTCAGAAAAAGGGATAAGCTAGGGAGATTAAGCAAAAAATGAATATTATATTAATATTCCTTAAATCATAAAGTATGGATAATTATTTTACCCTAAGTTCTAAAGTTGGGACAAGTGGGCCAAAGTAGCTCCCAACATGACAAGTGTCAATTTGGGGACATGCATACATATTGTTGGGACTTAGTTCATTTTGGGGGCCCTTCTATCATTCCTTTCATCATTCAGTCATCCAGTTAGCCATTCTAGGATCATTCACACACCCATTGAGCTATCCTCCATACCTTCCTATAATTGTACCTGAACCTGTATCCATACCCATACATGTTTGTGTAGCGGGTTAGCTTGGGAGTGGGACTGAGGAAGCGAGTTGTTAGGCCCATGGGATATTGAAGAGGTGGGTTGTCAGGCCTGTGAGAAATTTCTCTCTGGGTGAGAGAATTGTTGGGAATTGATTTATTGAAGGTGTTAAATTGCAGCTATAGTGCTCTAAGACTCCTTGTCCGACCTGTTGTTGAAGCCCGTAAAGGAAGTGGGGCAGTTGAAGGACTGTTAAGTAGAGAAGGGGCACACTTCCTAGGGTGGGACAAGCATGTGGGGAATGAGGGACTGTAGGCTGTTAGTGTGAGTTGGCACCTGTGATAGAGTCTTTCCTGTTGTCTATGAATCATTAGCCTGGTTAGGAATCCCTTTACCGGGTGGAGTTTAGTCCCAGCTTGGGGGTGACCCACTGCTGAGAGTGATGAGAAGTGTGTTCTAAGGCTGGGAGTTTCATGGAAGGTCTGCATGTAGTTGGTGATATTCTTACCAAGATAAGTGTCAATTATGTGATAAATTACATGCTTCATTATTATTTGTGTGTGTATTTTTATGGGTTTATCTTATGTGTGGTTTATACTGTGTTTATATTTATGGGTATTTCCTATATATGTTGTATGTATATGTTTACGGTTATTTCAGTATGAATCCATTCATTTACAAAATGTAATTGTATGTTTTTGTTTTATATATATAATGTTCCGCAAGAGTTCTGTGTGTATATATTTTAATTGCATGTAGTTCAAAAAATTTATGTGGCATAGCTCAGTTGGGTGTTGGGTATGTTACAGTATGTCCCGCAGAGAGAATGAAAGCATTCTCTCATGTAGCATGCCTCGACGTGGGTGGTCGGGGATGTTACAATATGGTATCAAAGCTTTATTTTTCAACACTAAGCCTGGATGGGCCAAGTAAGTTGGGTTGAGGCGAAATTTTACAGAGGATTGATTTCAAACTGGCCAAATTTTGAGTTGCAGAGCATCCATGGTAAAATTTAGAAGCAATGACACGAAATTGGGAAAAATCCCCAATTTATGTTATTAAATTCATGGGAAAATTGGGAAATTTGGCCATGTGGTGAGATATTCCTAATTTGATATTTGTTCTAGCAAATTCGAACCTAGAATGGGTCGAATTTGGAGTTACAGTGAAGCCATGACAGTTGGAGTGAGATTAGTAATTAAAATTCTCAATTCGTGAATGGAGTTTGGGGAAAATCCATTCCATAAATGTCAACTCACAATGATTTGTTGTTACAGAGGTTGAATTGGTGTTATCGGGATGAAATTGAACAAATTTCATAGTTGTAGAATGTCTACGGTAAAAATGGAGGAAAAATCCCCAATTTCTACAGCGAAATTCACAAGGAATTGATGCGCATAAAAATGAATGTGTGCAGGTGGGCACACTAAAAATGAATGATGTGCAGTAAAACACTTGTGATATGTAAAAATTGGGCACTACGCAGAAAAATATTGGCGTGTTGGTGTGCACGCTAAATTTTGGCACTGCGCGGAAAAATATTGGTGTGCGGGTGCGCGTGCTAAAATTTGGTGTCGCATGGAAAAATGTTGGTGTATGGGTGCACGCGCTAAATTTTGGCGCCGCATGAAAAAATATTGGTGTGCGGGAGAGCGCACTAAAATTTGGTGCCGCGCGGAAAAATGTTTGTGTGTGGGTGCGTGCGCTAAATTTTGGCGTCGTCCGAAAAAATGTTGGTGTGCGGGTGCGCGAGCTAAATTTTGGCACCACGAGAAAAAATGTTGGTGTGCAGGTGCACATGCTAAATTTAGCATTGTGTGGTGTGCATACGCATAATAAGGTATGCATGGTGTGCACACACATAATAATGGCATGCGTGGTGTGTGCAGTATTGGTAGAGCGCAGAGGAGATTGATCGATGCACGCGCAATGTGGGTATATGTTTCCACGCGATAGTTTAGTTAATGTTGTGCGCAGAGTATTGGCGTGCGGTGGGGGTATAATAAAATTTGGCATGGTGCAACACATAGAGTGAAATGTGTGTGGAATATCAACGCACAATGCAAAAATGCGTGCAACAGGTAATAATGCAAGAACCAAAACTGTGCACTGTGGATATTGGCGCGCAACACAAAAGTAGTGTGTGCCAGTTATTGATGCAAAAAAGAAGTGATGCATAGTGGTTATAGTTGTGAAAAGCACGATTTACCTTGTGGTGTTTTTGTTCATACTATATATGGGTGTACAGGTTGAAATGTTTGCGCGCGAATTCATTTGGATGGTGAACAACAACAGAAAAAAAAGGATTTTCTACGACATTTTATATTGTGTGAATGTCATATTTTTGCAGGACGTTTTTATGAGAGAGATTTCTAATGGTGTAAACTATTCTTCAAACAGATCTTTTATGATAAAGTTACAACACAAACAGTGGAGGGTAAATTTTAAGACCCAACTAACTTCAAAGAGCCATAACTTTCTACTCTGGAATCAGATTGAGGTGCAGGAGCAATCAATGGAAAACTATTGAACCATAGAAGATAGTCCCAGATCTGAATTAAATTTATGGGCATGATAAAAAATTTTAATATGGAAAAGAAGGTACCTGTAGCATTTTAGACCAAAAACACGAATTGGCCTAGAAATTCAGCAGGTTGTAACTAGCAGCCTGGAACCCAGAAAAAGGTGAAACTTGGACAGAGTGTCCATAATATGTATATGAAGAAACCCAATTGAGATCCTATGAAAATTCCAATGGAGTAGGTGCAAAAATTCATAATTAAAGCGCAGATTTGTGCCAAGTTGAAGTGTGATCAAAAAAATTAATGGGCAATTTTCAAATAACCATAACTTTCTGCTCAAGACTCAAAATTGAGAATGGAAGCAGGAGTTGGAAAGGTATTGCACAGTAGAATATAATTATTCAACCAGAAAATTGATATTTGCATTCAATTTTCCAGGAAAACAGAAAAATTAATTTTGATATATTATTGAACCATAATGGTTAATATTTTCATGAAATTGTTGAAACAGTTAGCCTGACAAAGTTTTGTTGACTACACATTTTGCAGAGTTAAAAACAACTAGATCATATCAGGATCAACA
>JZKD02S1810451.1:41812-52204 GCA_000966675.3 Picea glauca
TCCAAGTGACGAGTGATTTGTAAGAACAAAGCCATCGATACCATACAAATTGATTGGGTTCTAAATATAAAGAAGCAATTTGTACCTTTTGTGTATGTGGCACATTATGTAGATCGAAGAATTGCTCCATATGAAGTATCCATGTGATAGGGTGCTTCCCGTCAAACTTCCTCATATCGATCTTAGGAATGTGGTTGGTCTTCAACCCAAAGTTGGAGTTTGTCCAGTCTTGATTCACCTTCTTTGTGTCCTCATCATGAATTTCATGGGATACATTTTCACTTTCAGGTGTCCTCTCTGTTATGAAATTTTTCAATCCTTCCATGATATCCTCTTTTAAACCATCCATCTTTGCCTCCAACGTAGCTTCCATCTCTTGTAGTTCATATTTTGCTATTGTTTTCTTTTGTAAATCATTTATGTTCCTACACATTTCTTCACCTTCATCAAGATTCCAAGTACAATTTTCTGGAGGATTATTTGGTGTAGAAGTTCTCTTTTTCGGTGGCATGTTGGCCAAGTATCACTTTAAACCTTGATTTTGAGGTGGTTCTGCTAGACAATCTTCCTTTTATTGTATCTCAAAAATTTCAACCCGTCTAAGTATGAAATTTTATTTTTTGTATGTCTTTGATATTTCTTCTCTACAATTCCACAGGTCTGATCAAAATTGGATGTGCCAAGTGGAATTTACAGTAACTTCCCCACAACTTGCTGATTTGTTTCCTTTCCAGAAGATATCACTTGTATAGTGTTCCCCGCACAAAATAATTGCTATAAAAATATGAAACCCATTCCAGAACTACTATGGTATGTCCACTATCCAATGCAACTAGTCTCACTCAATTTGGATACTCTAGTAAGAATTTATGATTGTTTTACACAAAACACATTCTTGAGACTAGTCAATAGGACTAGTCAGATACCCTATCTTCCACAAGGTGTCTCTACAAATGTAAGATGATCCAAAATCTGAAATTGTTACCACATATATCTTATTAATTTCTATAATTATCCTCTAAAGTTCAAGGTCTGAAACGTTATAGAAAAATATTTATAGCGAAAATTCCGCAATGGCTCAATTTAGGATGATTCCAGAACCCTATCTTAGAAAGGATGTATCTCTGAAAATATAAGGTCTCAGGAGATGAAATTGTACCCAATGTACCTTTCGCCATCCACTAAATATCCTCCAAGCCGTTCCTTTTGAATCATTGTAGAAAAAACGTTATAGCAAAAATTCCAAGGTGTCTCAGATGTAGCAGTGAAACCCCATGACCTTGAGCTCTGATACCATATGTTAGGAAATAAATATTAATATAGCATAGAAAAACCTCAAAATAAGTACTCCACACCTTGAAAAAGAGAGAAATTCATATAATAAGCCTCTTCGAGGGGGCAACCTTCTTATGCCCACATAAATGTTCAATTACAAGATGATTCCAAATGAAAATGTCTCCTTGGTATATATAGGAGACTAGGAGGAATAATTACAACTAATGGACTAAATCCAACATAAATAAAATAACATTACTAATGTAATATGCCCCAATTAAGGGGTAATGAGCCACTATTTAGGGCTTAACATAAAAGGTTGATCAAATATACAAATTTTACTGATGATTTCTTCATTGAAACTCTAAGTGATTGAATATATTTCAAGAACAAACATTTATTGGTCAATACCGTTCGAAATATATTTAATATTGTATCTAAAATTATTGTTTAATATACAATATATATATATATATATATATATATATATATATATATATATAGGTTGTCCATCATGATGTCATATAGTAAAAGAATATTTTTTCCATCTTTTGTTAACACTGAAACTCGAAAACATGAATTCATAGCATTTCTCGGACAAAATTCGATAGTAAGGAATAGAAGGATATCACATTGGAAACATTACATAGTACCGAAAACAAGTATTTGGCTAATCCCATGCCCAAAACAATAAAATCCAATTTTCATAGTGAAAACTTATTCCATAAATTTAAGGTGACAAATCATCATCGTCATGATTCACAATCGTGATCACTCATGTAGGCATCTACTTAATTTTCTCCATCGTCCCCATACAACATATTTTCCTGACCATGCATTACACTCTCTATCTCAGTATCGTCATTGGGAATCAAATTATATTCTTCAAATACAACTCTATTGTCATCTTCATCTTTTTCTTCCAATGTTTCTTGTAAACTAGTACATTGGTCATTGACCATTATATCAACATATTCCATGAATTTCATTTTCCAAACTGACTCTACTTGAGTGACATATGACCATATTGGGCTTGTTGCATCATCAATTATAAATGACTAGGTAATTTGAAGAGGCAAAACATATGGCTCATCTGTCTTTGATCAAACTTGGCGTGTATTTGCACATACAAATCCATACTCATCACGTTGTATTTTGGATGGTTTAATCAATTTACATTTTAATAATATGGGACTACTCTCACCATAATCAACTTGAATAATTTCCTGTATGAATCCAAGATAAAAAAATAAAAAAAATCAGTGTCATGATGAAATTCAACATTAACAATACAATCACAACTTTCCTTTATGTTTCCTTTTCTTCCACTCTTAAATGACTACCATAGTCCCACATCCCACTTAAATAAGTAGTTGATATATTTGTATTTTGCGAAAGATCAATTTCCTCGATTATTGTATCCTTTCCTTCTTGTCGTGCATCACTAATTTCATCAAAAATCCAATCATCAAATTTTGGAAAAGAACCATCTCCAATATCCAAATCCTGATGTGTACGCTTTCAAGATGGACTCATCCATGTTCGAATATCTTCTATGTATTTTCTACATAGAATATGAACATACAATATAACAAGAATGATAATCATTTAACTATTAAATGAAATAAAATAAATAAATTATCATGTAAATAATATTTTACATGTGTCACTTATCAAATGAGGATGTGTTTTGAACAACATATGCATGTATCACAGTTCTTTCCTTGTTTGATAGATTGAGTAGACATCCATTTCCTTTTAATACTTCTCCTACAAATCTCTAGTCTTCATCAACATACTATACACATCGATTGACATTACTAAAATCCTTCATATATTCTATGAAAAATACTATGGCCTCCTGCATTGAATATCCTTCACACATTATACCTTTTGGTTTTGCCTTATTACAAACAATGTTTTTCAAAACCTTCATATATCGTTCTATAGGGTACATCCATCTAGTTCTTATCGGCCCACAATGATCTAGTTCGTGATATATATGTATAAGAATATGCATAGAAATATTGAATATTTTTGGTAAAAATTATCGTTCCAATAAACAAAGGAATTCAACAACCTCTTCCCTCAAATTATCAAATTTTGAAGGATCTAGCACATGCATACTCATTCTATTCAATATCAGGCCCAACCTTATAATTTCCAATCTTGGCCCATTTTTAAAACTTGATATGACTACAAAAGGTAAAATATCTTCGATTATGACATGATAGTCATGGCTCTTGAGGCCTCTTAAGACATTATTGTTTGTTTTCCTTCAAACATTACTACTCACATATACAATAGGAAAGAGAGTATAAGACATCAACGTTACGAATTGTGCATGTTTTTCCTTTATCCACATATAAGGACAAATAGGTTTTCTATATTTTCCATAACCATATTTTTCAACCCAAATATTTTGACGAATCTTTAGTTCTTGAAGGTCTAGGCGTGATGACACTCTATCATATGCACCAAAAAGAGTTTCTATAATAAAAAAATCTATGTTTTTCTCAGTGTGCATAAATTCAACAATATTCCTATTGGTTATATGCTTAAATTATGACAACTTGTAGAATATGCACAATCATTTTACACCACTATCATTGAGTGGATCATTTTTACTACCAAGAATGACACCATTTTCAATAAACTATATTCTTTTTTCTACATTATGAATAATGTAATCACTTGTTATTTCCGATGGTGCTTCACGATTCTCTTCCTGACCATTGAAACATGAGTTTTTTCGACAATATGGATGCTCCATTTTAAGGTAAGCACGATGCCCTCAATAAATACACTTATGCAAAGTACTTGAGTGCCTCCCAAAAGGCTTAAATATTGAAGCCACACATCCATGATATCCATGAACACTGAGACTAGTCAATGTGCCATATGTAGGAAGATCATGTATTGTAACCAATAAAGAAGCTCTTAAAGTGAATTGTATTGAATCATTGTCCCTTAAAATTTGAATTGCTTCAATTCCTTTCCACAATTCTTCTAGCTCATCAAATAATCTCTCTAAATAAACATCAATTGTATATGAAGTCACACTTTTCTTTCCTGGTATAATCAATGACAACATCAAGAAAAATGATTTGGTTTCTAACCATGGAGGAAAGTTATAATTTAACAAAAACACTGGCCAAGTTGACCATTTAGTACTCTGATATGAGAATGTGTTCACCCCATCTAGATCTAAACCCGGCCTTATATTATGAGGATCTTGGGCAAAATTTGGCCATTTGTTGTCAAATTCCATCCACATATTAGAATCAACCAAAAACCGTTATTTTCCATCGGTGCTATTATTTTGGGCATGCCATTGCATAAGATCAACAATGTCTTGACATCTATACATTTGAAGTAACCATGGGATTACTATAAAGTGGCGAAGAATATTTATAGGCATTGAATTTGATTTGAACCCTGGTCTATACCTCAACTTTTTACATTTCGGACATTCAGTCTCACTTACATGATTTTTGCGAAATAATGCACAATAATTCACACATGTGTGGATTTTCTCATACCCTAATCCTAGATTAGTGACTTTTTCTTTACGTGCACTCCATTTTTTTGGCAGTGTGGATTCAAGTGGTAACAACGATGTAACAATGCCAATAACTCATCAACACTCTCATTTTTCCAACCATGCATTGTTTGAAAATTAAGAATTAGAAGGATTGTTTTCAAATGTCTTAACTTGCAAGTACCATACACAAGTTTTGAATCATCCTCCATCAATTTGTGCCAATCATCCTTGAAACCCTCATTCATCATTATATCAAATTCAATCCCTTCATCTAATATTTTTTCATGTTCATCTGCATTTTTTTCCTCTTTGTCTATGTTTGGTGCCTCTACATCTCTCATGCTTTGCAATGGTATCCTATTTGGATAACTATTTTGAGCGAAAGGGATTATACCGCTATGATCGAATCTCAGCATATGTTCAAAAATCACTTGTTGTCTTCTCATCTTCCCACTGGGACAATCGTTACAAGTAAAAACATATTTCTCCAATATTTTCTCATCGGCTATTCTCTGATCATGTGCATGGTATTAATTCATTGAAAAAATTGGTCGTTGAGTCATCTTCAATTTTCCGCATTCAATTATGACAAAGGTATGTTAATCTTACTTTCAAATCTTTTCATCTATCTCATCTTGAATTGAAATGAAATATCAAAACCAATTCCTAGAGAGGAAAAGGGAATTTTAAGACTACAATACATGTTAGAGTATACTTATGTGATTACTAGGGTGTAGGAATAACACTTATTGTAGTACTATTTATTTCTTGGAAAATAGGTCTGGTCATATGCTTGGGAATTACTCCCTTATGACCTTTCTCAAATTCATTGGAATGTATGGTGTAAATATTTCACCTAAATCACTTCCTAGGTTTGTACATGAAATTTCTATTTTGTTTAAGATAATTACACATATCGATGAAGAAATAAAATATGGTAAAGGAAATCAAAGATCTGGATGTGGTGTAACCATCCCAAGACAATATATATGATGTATATACTTAGAAATATAGTAGTATATATGATTTTTGGAATTCACATAATGATGGAAATGATAGCCTCTATGAATGGACACAATATCAACTATACTGGTTCTGAACTTGGGGGGTTTCCCATTTTTCTTCTTTCCTAAAAAATGATGGCATTTTTAATTTTTTTTCAAGATGGATCTGAGGCCTAGGATATTAAACATTCCTCAATAGTAGCTCCAATCCAAACATATTTAAAACCTATGATATCACTCAGATCCTTTCATACCTATAAAGTATATCGACATAACATGAATAAATGAACTTTATTTTTGTTATATCAAGATTTGTAGTAAAAAAATCTCTTTTTACATTCTTTTATTATTTTTTTAATTAACACCTTAGAAAATGTATGTGTTAGATCCATTGATACCTATGATACTATTTTGTGACAAATACCACCATTGTGGATGATAAACTTTCATGTTTCTTGACATGCTTCTTAGGTTTGTAGCTCTTGTAAATTAAGAAGCTCTTGTGAGATATATTACACACTTTCACATGAAGAAGATCCTGCTACTACAATTGATGTTATGTGAATTTTAATGGTTTATAGGTTGGATCCTTTAATTCATTCTGCATAAAAAAAATTACATAAAAGGAAGGTAGTGATGGAATATTTTCGAAAGTTTTTAAAAGAAGTGGTAATATTGAGTGCAATACAACTTTATCCAAACCTTCCAAAACCAGTTGTCAGGAAGCCTACTCCAAAAGAGAAAGTGTCCCAACCTCCACCAAGAAAGAGTATGCTCCATGATGACATTGAAATGAAGAGAGGGGATTGGGTTTTTCCAAATTAACTTCCCTTCTATTTCCTATTACTCATTTCTCTCCGGAGTTCCAACTTCCACTTTGGCATTAAAATTGAATTCTATGTTTTATCATGATTCCATCCTATATTTATCATACTTGGTGTCCTAAAATGGATTTTTAGGTGTGATTTTATGAACTTTTAAAAGAATCACAACTACCTATGATTCAATTCAAATCATCCTAAAAGAGAGATAAATATAGGGGAGTGGGAATTCCTAGGGTAAGACATTCCATGCAGGATTCAATTTGCAGTTTCATTTATTGAGAAATTATTTTGATATGTTGTGTGAGATTCACTGATCTTCTTGAGTAATATGTCATCTTTTCTTTCCATTTGTGCTTATTGAAAACTATATTAACATTGTTTTGTTTTGTATTTTGAGTTGAAGGAAAAATGATATGAAATGTACAATGTTGGAGGTGAAACGTTTTGAATTATCAAATAAATATTACAAGGAGGAAAGAGCATAATGGTACTCCAAGAAAGAAAACATGGGACATTGGTGGGGCTTTTGAAATTGTTGGCAGTATATTGCCACCCAATAGTAGGTTTGATTCCTTCATTGACTTTGGTGACTTCAAAAAAGATGAAGTTCAATATGTTGGTTCCTCTACCTTGAATGATACATTAAGAAATATGACATATAAAAGAGACAAAATACCTTCTATCAATTCTAAAAAAAGTGAGAGACTTTACAATTTTGATGATGGTAATCTAGTTGGTTATCAAGGAAATGCCTCTTAGAATTTTAAGAGGCCATTGTTATTTATCCCAAGAAGAAGGTCCTGAGAAACTAATGACAATTCTTCAAACTTAGATAATGATGATGATGAATCTTTTAAATCTGATGATCATGGGACACGTATAAAAGGATTAAGAAATAAATATATGTAGGAAGAAGAGGACATGAAACAATGAACAAAAAATATCATATTGATTATTTTGGGGGTATCTTTATGAATTTTATGATGAACTTCGAGATATTTTAAGAGAAAAGTTCCTACTAAATTAAAAATTTATTAGTGGGATGGTATGCTCTAAAGTTTCTGTGATGTCAATTTGTAATGAAAACTTTCTATGAAGACACATTGAATCCCATGCTCCTTATGTTGCTTGTATGTTTTAATGAGAATCCTAAGCCTCCTTATATTAACCACTTCCTTGATGAAATGGGATGTATTGATAGAAGCCATAGTATCCCAAATAACTTCGTAGTGAAGTTATATTACCTAAAATTACTATTTATTTGTTGTAAAATAAGTCTAATCATCCTTAGTTGGTGCAGTCAGAGTGCTTACACGTCAAGACCCTTGGGTGGGTTGCAAAGTTTTTTCGATTTGTCTGTGGATCTCATTAAGAAACTACAAGAAAGACATGTGTTCCTTCTAGCTGATGCATATGATAGGGGCAAGAAGGATAGATGGGTTTTGGGATGGAAAAGTGATATAGATCTAAGACTAGGAGGCATTTATGCAGTGGAATGGAAGAACTACAGGCAGGGGTGATTTTAAGGATGGAAATTTATTTTTAAATGTAGAAACATTGGCGAATATTACTAATTCTTCATATGTCAACTATAAATGTTCGACGATATTTTTGTAAAAATATTCAAATTTCTAAGTATTTTATATAGTTTTTATAAACTTTTGGCGATTTTTAAGGTAAAATAATTTTAGTCTATAGAATTTGGGAGAATCCTTTTTAAAATAACAAATCTCAATTTTGGAAAAACCATGGAAAATTAGCCCATGAGCGAAATTTAGCCCCTAAAATCATCCCTGAAGTCTACAGGAAGTGGGAAGGTATCCAATGTATCTAAGACAAATAAAGTGCCTACTAAAAAATGTATCCAAGACAAACCAAGTGCCTACTAAATTAAAGATGTATTAGTGGTTAGGTATGCTTTGAAGTTATCGTGATGTAAATTTGTAATGAAAAATTGTTATGAAGAAACATTGAATGCCCTGCTCCTTATGTTGTTTATATGTTTTAATAAGAATCCTAAGACTCCTTATATTAACCACTTCCTTGATGAAATCGGATATATTGAAATAAGCGATAGTAGCCCAAATAAATCCCTAGTGAATTTATATTACCTAAAATTACTATTTATTTCTTGGAAAATAAGTCTAGTCATCTTTAGTTGGTGCAGTCAGAGTGCATACAGGTCAGGACCCTTGGGTGGGTTGCAAAGTTAGTTCGAGCTATCTGAGGAGCTCATTATGAAACTACATGAAATACATGTGTTCCTTCTAGCTTATGAATCTGATAGGGACGGGAAGGACAGATGGATCTTGGGCTAGAAAAGTGATATAGATCTAAGACTAGGAGGCATTTATGTAGTAGAATGGAACATCTATAGGAATAGTCTAAAAGGAGACCCCATCAAATTCACAAGTACCCAAGGGGATACAGTACAGTGGTATGGGGGGGAGATAAACAGAATAAATATTACTCATTAAAAATGGATAAGATTTTACCTTCATAAACGCCATCCATTATGATCTCAAGTGGCAGTGGATAATCCTGTAAAATCTGTGTTCCTCACAAAGGGAATATTTTTGTTTGGTTGGCCCTAAACAATAATATTCTAATGTGGGAAAAAATGTAAAAGTCAGGTTAGTAGGGTCCTGGAAGATACTAAGGTTAGATACTACCTTCTCTCACAATGCCCTGTTAATTATCAATGTCAATACAAGCTCCTTCTAATGGAATTAGCAATGTCGAACACTTATCAATGAAATTCAATTTCATTACATGTGGTTTGCAAATGCCATAGTTACCTACCGAGCACATACACTATCATAATGTTATTTTATTTACACATGATGGTGTGAAAAATATGCCATATTATAATTATATGCCATGCCATCGTTACCATATACTATAATAATTTTATTTTATATGATAAAGAACTTCCATTGGTTCATTTATTGATATGGATTAATGAACAACCCATTTTCACACATAACTTATGAATAATTTTTACTATGCCTAAGCCCCCCAAATTAAATCTCCTAATGTGTAATATAATATGTAATATAAAGTATAATAATTAACTATATGGAGTTGTTTCCCATGGTTGGATCTAGTTCAAAGTAATTAGTTCCTAAGGGAATTTTCAAGATGTTGATATAAGTCATAGCTCGCTAGGACATCGTCATAATAGATAATTGTGTGTCAATTTCCTAAACCCCCCAAATTAAATCTCCCAATGTGCAATATAAAGTCTAATAATTGACAATATGGAGTAGTTTCCTTGCATGGTTGGATCTAGTTCAAAGTAATTAGTTCTGACCTAAGCCCCCAAATTAAATCTCTCAATATGCAATATAAAGTCTAATCATTAACTATATGGATTAGTTTCCCATCATTGGATCTAGTTCAAAGTAATTAGTTCCTAAGGGAATTTTCAAGATGATGATATATAAGCCATAACTCACTAGCACATAATCATGATAGCTAATTTGGTGACAATTGTTGAGCTGTGATACATGAGGGGGTCTACAATTTACTAAATTCTAATAGTATAGATGGATTAATAGACCCCCTAGAAAAAGGGGTCTCTAAATACATATGCAGTGTTAGAATTTAGTAAATTGTAAAAATTCATTGTCAAAATTGAAATTTTCGATTGTCAAAGTGACACAACTAAAAATGACCAAATAAATGACCAATTGTTATCTGGTCATTTTAGTCTAGTTATATAAAATTTGGTCATTTATCTTGG
>JZKD02S1810462.1:0-11262 GCA_000966675.3 Picea glauca
GGAGACTAAGAGGTATAATTACAACTAATGGCCTAAAGCCGACATAAATAAAATAACATTACTAATATAATATGCCCCAATTAAGGGGTAATGAGCCAATATTAGGGCTTAACACCAACGTTGCCCAAAAAGGGCCTAACGTCACCCTAAAAAGGCATGAAATCACCTTAACAACTTGATTTAGGGTTTATTTGTGACATTTAATGTAAAAACTGGATATTATTTGTAACTGGCCATGTTGGCCTTTTTTACCTAAATTTGGTCTTTGGTATTGTATAAATAAGGGGAAATTACCTCTTATTTTTCATCATCTTTCACTCACACTTGTGAGGTTTGAAATTTGCACCCTACTAGGGTTTTATGACTGAAATTTAGTGCACACTTGTTGAAGGAGGGATAATCTTGGTGTTTTTGTGCATTTTCTTGATGGAAAGTTTTCAACTAGGTGATATGCTAGATTATTCTTGGTGAATGTAAGTAGAATTCTGCAATTCTTCTTTCCTTTGAATGGTTATAGTATCTTTACTTTGCATTTTTCTAAGATTATGAAATTGCTAGCTTAAAACCCTAGGAGATTAAGCACATGTTATTGTTCTTGTCTCAATAACTATTCACCTATTAGATTGTGCCAAGGAGCCATTTTTCTTGAAGCCATTGCTAAGGGCCTTGCCATTGCAACACCCTAGCACTTTTTTCTTCATCTTAGTCATCATTTTCTTCATCTTTAAGTTAAAGAGGGAGGAAAATCTACTAAGGCCTAGGGTTACCTACACCTTAGTATTCATTTTCCCCTAGGGTTTGGTGGTTGAAGCCTTGGCTTACCAACACTTCATTCATCAACCCCTCTTGTCTTTGGCTCTCCTGTTATCATCATTTTCCTTCAACATTTGCTGCCACTTTATTGACTCCATTTTTCCCTAAGAAAACACTAGTCCAAGTCCTCCATTGAGTAATTGATCAACACGACCTTCAAAACCTACTCTTTGAACAACCTATTAACACTCTCTAACACTAGAATAGCTTGATCTAGTAACAACATTGATGTTGTTACTAGAGTAAGCTACAACCATTAGATGCAACATTACAAGCTCATAAAAGCAATTGTAAAGGCTGAATTATGCTCTGTCTTATGTGCTTCTGTCAGATGCTAATGTTATGACTTCAATGGTTAATGGTTTTAGTCATTTTGAATCTAGTTTCGAGACATCTTATGTGAAGTATTGCTCTATAAACATTGTTGTTATAAGATTTATGTTTACTTCACCATATTCAACAGATTTCTTTATTTTAAAAAGTCAATGGTTTTATGAAGTGCTAACCAGCAAGTGCTCTTGCAAATATATAGTTTTTTTGTTGATTTGTTCTGAGCAGGTACACTTCTAGCATATTATCTCTTCATTGGTTATTTAAACTGAACTTTCTGATAAGTGGTGACTTGTGAGAGGGGACCTTTACCTAGCTACTTTCACTTTGCCTTCTCAAAACCCCAGGTCATCGGGGACGTCTCCCCTGGGCCTACCACCCTAAATAGAAAGAGACATCCTATTGGGGTGACAATGATAGGATTGTCTCTCGTTACGCCAATTTGCTTTCATTTTACCTTTCTCTTCTATCAAAGTACAAATTGTGCGATAACACTTACCATTATTCTTCTATAATTACAAACCTCACCACTCTTTTACATCATATAAACTTCTTATGTCCCTGATGATGGGTGGAGTGTCCACTCGAAACATTGGACGTTTCAAAACCCGACACATAGTTTTTATCCATAAAATTTTCTAGCAATATTATGTTATTTTATTCATTAATAGAAGTTGGGTTTCAATCTATTTTTGTGTTCTTTGCTATAATTTTGTTTGTATCTCATTTTGTTGTCGATATGATTCGAATGAGTGGTATCATAGTAGTCTGCTCCTTGCTATTTTTTGTGCATGTCACTGACAAGGTTAGGGTTAGAGAGTTGGGTCTCTAGGTAGTTTCACTTGTGGATGTTCGCTCTCGCTAGCCCAAGCAACCTCCCATGGTGGGAGAAAAGAGAGATGATGGAGCAAGAGAACCATTCAAAATGTTGCTCAAGTAAGCCCTCCTGCGACAATGGAATGAGATGATGGACAACTTCTCCCATATCCTTCAACAATTGTCGATGATAGGCAAGGTAACTTCAAAAAGTAGACATTTCAGAGGTGCAACACCCTTCAAGATACAAGTGAACTTTGATATCCCCTTATTTTAAGACCAAGTAGATGCATATGCTTTGGAGAGATGACCGAATCTATTAGAACGGTATTACTTTGTTCAAAAATTTTCTGACACTGAAAAGATCACCCTTGCTTTCCTTCAATCCCTACCCTATGTCAAAGATTGGTGGGAATGCTACTGGGAGAGACATAATGAAGACAAGTCTATGGCATTTGGGATAGGACCCACTTAGGCGGCCTTTGTTGATTCCCTCAAGGAGGAGTTCTATCCTATCGGAAACTATGATGACCAGTACACAAGACAGATGATTTTGTGTCATGAAAGAGTCAGAATGATGCCAGAGTATACTAACATCTTCCATACCTTACGCGCAAAGTTGGGTATCAAAGACTTTGAGTGACACCTGGTTCCGAAGTACCGCAATGGCCTATGCAAGTACATCCAAACATAGATGGATTTCTTCGACATATCATCATTGGGAGCTTCTTATCGATATGTTATCAAAATTGAGCAGAAATGTAAGCAACGAAATAAGCAGGATTTTGGGTTTGCAAATATACAACAACAAAAGCATGGAAAAGGTGACCCTAACTCATAGAACAAGGGACAAAGAAAAGAAGGGAAACCTCAAGATAATCAATCCAAGTTTTCAACAAATAAGGGTAACGGGAAGATGAAGTACACTAGAAAATGGTGTGAGTTCCATAAAAGCGCCTGCCACAACACTAATGAATGCTACTCAAAATAGTTATTGTTGGTTGAGCTTAAAGGAAAAGAGTCGGACCCCAACTCAAACTCTAATTCAAAGCAGGATAAGGGAAAGCAAATCATTAATGCAGAACCTATTGCTACTACCACAATCACAAAGATCCAACCAAACGAATCAGAGGAACTTGGAGAAAGGGAGAGCCTCTTCCATTCATAGATGTGGGTGAAGGGAACCCCATTGCATTTAATTGTTGACAACGGAAGCCAGAAGAACCTAATCTTGACAGAGGTCATCTAGAGATTGACATTGCCAATGGTGCCACACCCCCAAACATACACCATCAGTTGGTTGAGCCATAAACAAGATCTTCACGTCAGCCAGTAGTGCCACCTATCCTACAAACATCAAGCCCTTCAAATATAAGGTATTGTGCGATGTTTCCCCACTAAAAGTTTGTGATGTTCTTCCAAGACAACCTTTTATGTGGAAATGTCATGTTATTTATGAGTCTTGATCCTGTAGTGTCATTATCACTTTGGGGGGGCATCCCTACAAGGTACCTGAGGTAGTTTTGACTACTATAATTTCATTGATCTTGAAAAAATAGTGCCAAAAAGTAATCTCACAGACTACGAAGTTTGTCCTCTTCATGGTTTGGTCAGAAGGGGAACGAAAGGTCATTGTGACCACCATAACTTCAACACGAGGTCTCTCTACATAGTAAAAATAGGTGGACAAGATTGTAGAGGATTGTAGATACCACTTCACTTCACTTGTAGGGGTGTCTTTGCACAGTCGGGTCAAACATCCCATTGATTTGATACCTGGTGCCCCCTTGACCAATGGTCCAATATACAGATGCTCCCTTTTGGAGACTAAGGAAATAAAGCGTCAAATTCACGAGCTTATCGGAAAGGGCCACATTCAACCAAGTTCCTCACCTTGTGGGAGCCCAAATGTGTTGGTGCAAAAGAAGGATGGAATGTGGCGGCTCTGTATTAATTATAGAGCCATGAATAAAATCATTGTCAAGAACTAATACTCGATCCCCTAGATTGAAATCTTCTTGATCAACTCAAGGGTGCCAAGTTATTCATCAAGATCAATCTAAAGTCGGGCTATCACCAAGTTCTGATAAAATCAACTGATGTATGGAAGACAACCTTCAAATCTAAAGAAAGCCTCTTTTAGTGGTTGGTTATGCCTTTTGGCTTGACTAATGCTCCAATGACATTCATGAGGATGATGGATGACATATTGCGGCCATTCGTAAACTCTTTTTTGGTGGTCTGTTTGGATGACATCCTCATCTTCAGTCGAACCTAGGCAGAGCACTTGCAACACATTTAACAGGTCCTAAGCTACAACAACATAAGTTGTACATCAACCTCGAGAAATGCTCATTCAACACGTAGAAAATCCAATACCTAGGATACATCATGGATGAGCATGGGGTGAATTTGGACCCAACCAAGATCTAAGTCATTTGCGATTGGCTAGCCTCAACAAATGTAATAGAACTTTGTGGCTTCTTGGGCCTCACCAACTTCTACCACAAGTTCATGTTGGGTTTCTCTCATATAGCTTGGCCCTTAAATAAAGTGACCAAGGAGGGAGCTAAATCCAAGTTTGTCTGGTCTCAATCACAACAAAAAGCATTCCCAGATCTGAAACACTGCCTTTGTTCTGCACCAGTCCTCGCACTGCCAGGTGTACAACAACCATTTGAGATCGATACAGATGCCTCTGACTATGCTATCGATTTTGTCCTCACTCAGTAGGGCCATATGGTTGTCTATCATAAAAACATTGTCTAATGATGTTCACAAGTATCCCACCTATGAAAAAGAGATGTGTTATGTTATGTAGGCATGTCGACATTGGAAGCATTACATTATGCGAAGGAAACGATCATCCACATCGATCACAAGCTTTTGCAATTCATGCAAACACACGAAAATCTACAAAATGACCGCCATCATAAATGGTCCACATACTTACAACAATTCCACTTGAATATTAAGTACAAGAAGGGAAATGCCAACCATGTTGCTCATTTCCTCTGTCAGCCCCCAATTGTGGCCCTCACCACAGTTCTTAATTCATGTGAGCACATGACCTCTAGGTGGCCACAATTATATAACAATGAATTTAACTTCGCTACTACTTATCAAAACCAAAGTGTTGGGAAACAAGTTATAAACTTCCACCTCGAGGATACTCTCTTGTCCTATCTCGACCATCTTTTTGTCCCTTCAAGCAAGTGTGCAAAACTAATTTGGGAGGCACATTACAGTCGGGTGGCAAGGCACTTCAGGGTGGAAAATACAGTAGCAGTACTTTATAAGTATTTCTACTGGCCCAAGCTTCAACATGACATCATTTAGTACATCAAGTCATTCACACTCTATGCCATTGCTAAGTCGTCCATCAAGAAGCATGAGCTATACATTCCTCTCCTTGTGCCAGACAAGCCATGGGAATCTATCTCCATGGACTACATGTCAAGGTTTCCCTCCACCAATCATGGTCATAATTTTGTTTTTGTGGTCAATCGATTCTCTAGCCATTTTGACACCCTGTAAAAAGAGTATCACAGTCAAGGCCACTACTAAAATCTTCTTTGTGCATGTTTGGGTTCAATTTGGGCTACCACAAACCATCATTTTATATAGGGACAAAAAGGTTCCTCAACACCTTTTGGTCCAACCTATGGTCTCTAATGGACACCAAGTTGACCAAATCAACTCCCTTTCATCCCCAAACAAATGGACAAATAGAAGTGGTCAAAATGATGATTGTGCATATTTTATGCGTGTACAACTATAAGCATCCACGTACATTGGATGAGAGCCTCCCATATGTTCAACATAGCTATAATAGAGCCCTACACAACTCTATTGGCCACAACCCTTTCTAGGTGTACTTGGAATTCCAAACATTGGCCCCCATTGATGTAGCTCTGCGCATTACAACATCCCTGATAGATTGCTCCTATGCTAAGACCGAGGCAAATAAAGTAGTCAAATTCATTTAACGGATCTAACACCTCCAACAACAGGTTCATGATATTTTGGAGAAGGCCAATGTCAAGTAGAAGCAACGACAAGACCAACATTAGGTTTCTCACAACTTTCAGGTTGGTGACAAGGTGTGGTTGCATTTGCAGAAAGTGCATCTCACATATCCTCACGTGAAGCTTAGAACACTCTGATATGGGCCTTACACCATCACCAAGGTTGTGGGTGACAATACTTTCAAATTGAGTATTTCTCATTTCCTTGGCTTGCAACTAGTATTTAATGTGGAGCTGCTTCGACCATATTTCTCACTTTTGTTGAACACCTTAGAGGTGGTTGAGCAATTGGTCCTTACATAACTCAATCCTAAATGCATTGCACAAGCTCCAATGGATCAGATCATGGACATTGGGATGAAGGGAACTCGCCAATAGAACATACAACTCTATCGAGTTGCCAAAGTAGGACAACTACTTCAGCAAAGCAAGTGGCTCACCAAGGTTCAAATTTAACAAATATTCCCCCATCTCCTTAGGGACCCATTGCTTCCTAAAGGGTGAGGATTGATCCAGGTGGATATTGGTGGCCACCCAACTCTTCCACTGACTCATCACGGTTCTCCATTTTGGTTGTTTTTGTTTTGATTTTCAGGTCCTAAACTTCTGGGGCCATTTTGAGGCCCTAAACGATATTTTTTGGTCATTTGAGGAAGTTGTGCCCTCAGGAAGTTGACACATCAACTAACCACCTCAAGGCCTGCAAACCTTTTGACGTTTAACCTCCTACGGTTAGGTTGTTGTACCTTTAGGGTTCTTTCTTTATGTTAAAATGCCATTCTTGTGGCCCATTGTATTATCTTTCTGCGAATGAGCGTAGCCGACATCCCTTTCTCTTCAGACATAAGCTACCACCATTCTAGCCAGTTTGTGTTCTACAATATTTTGCTATTTTATTCATTAATAGAAGTTGGGTTTCACTGTATTTCTGTGTTCTCTGCTATAGTTTTGTTTTCGTCTCATTTCGTTCTCAATATAATCCGAATCATCTTGCCTTTTCATTTAGTTTTTTTTCACCATCTAAAAGGGGAGCTGGTTGAGAGGGTTTGGGACCCTTGATTTGCAAGGTTGCTAGGAGGAGTACAAGGGTGTACACCCTCCTAGATATATGTTAGTTTGATTTGCATGCTCTAGGGAGTAAGAGAATTTACACCCCTAGGGATTTTTTTGAGCTAAGTCATGCTTTTCAAGACTCCATTCATCCAAATTTTAAAGGCACTAATCTGAAGTTTGCATTGAAGAAATAAATTGTTTGCAATGGTAAATGTGATTTAGTGAGATGTTGATATTCTTCAAGTTGGGATCTATTATTAATGCTTAGAGGTTGCTAAGGCCCCTCGGGCATCTACGTTTTCTTAGTCTTCTTGAAGCTATAACTAAAAAAAACTACAACCATTAGGGTTGTAGCAAATTACTCTCTTTTTTATTTATAACTCAAATTTCAACCATCAAAATTTGCTAGCAAGCTGCCATAATAATCTACTAGTCTTGGCACACTTTTTGGGTGGTTTACTTGCTTGTTTTGTAGGTTGGAATTTTATGTTGTAGCAATAGTATGCTACAGCCATAAGGCTGATAATATATCTTTGCAATACTTGTTTATAACAACCTTATTTCATTGCTAAAGTCTTATGCTTTCATACTTGAGTTATTCTAGTGATTCCTATCTTATCTCTTGCATCATTTACTTGCCTCTTAGCATCTTGTTTAGCAACTTTAAGAATCATTTAATTGTTGATATATATTTTTGTTGATTGCTGAAAATAGGGACAACAATCTTAGCTTGCTTGTCCATTGGATTGTTTAGCTTGTATCTCGTCTTTTCTTGTATCTCAGGCAGGTATAATCATTTTATGCAGGTACTCAATTTCCTTGGCAACTATTAACCACTTTCAAGACTCTTTTCCAAGCTATCTTCCACTCAGTATCTTGACCTATAGGGGCATCAATTCCATCATCTCACTTTTCATCCCATTTCCCCCTAGGGTAACCTGAGACTCCCCCCTTGTGTTGGATTCCTCCTTCACTAAAGCGAGGGGAGGGGTTCTCTGAGGTGACAGTGGGTAAAATTTCCCACCGTTATCGTCATCTTGTGGATTGGGTCGGGATTTTCCAAACCTACAGTTTGCGCAATAATAGTGCCACAGTAAGGCTTTGTTAGATCTACCTGCAACGTTGATCACTCCAAGAGGTAAGAGCATATCTTGCTCTTTCATTAGAGAATAAAAAAAAATTCAAAAGTGGGCATTTTGTAAGTAGCCTCTTGACTAAAGTAATTCCCTTCTCATCGACAAGGTTGTTAGTATAAACATAGAGACCAACAAGCATCCAACAAAGCTTTGTTTAGTTTCTTCCCTTTTTCCCTTTTTAGTGATGAGATCAATGCATTCTCTATCCTTTTCAATTCAAGCATATTTTATAAATTACTCTAATGTGAAGATGTCCTTCTACCTACCCCCTTGCTTCAAAGAAAGAAATTCCATCTTCATTGATGAGATTGTCAGTATAAATGTAGAGACCACCAAACACCCAAAGAAGTTCTATTTGGGTTCTTCCCTTTCTAGTGATGAGATCAACACATTGTCTACCCTTTTCTGCAATAATGTTAACTTATTTTCTTGAAAGTGAGAAGGAATGGATCCTTACATTGTCATCCATAACATTATGACCTATGATGATGCCATCCCACTACACCAAGATCATGGAATCAACAAGCCATGAATCCCAACAAGGTCAAAATTGCAAGTGAAAAGGGAAACCTTGTCAAAATTGCAAGTGAAAAGGGAAACCTTGCAAATACGTAACATTCTATACAAGCACACCTTGTTACTTCAATGGTCTGGATAGATTTGACACCTATAAAAAGGCCTCATAAAAATACTTCCCAAGAGTGCACAAGGCTCACCAACCTCTCATCTCTTTCTTTCCTTTTGAGCCTGTTATCACATAAGTTGTAGGCTGGGAAAAGCCCGACCCAACCACCATGTGGCGACAACTTTAGGACACTATACCCAATGACACCTCAATATAGTTCACGCGTTTCAAGGGTGACTTGGTCACTCTAGGAAGGCGATCACGGTGACCCTAGGGGGAAAGGAGGGGGAAACAAAGATGGAAAGAGTAAATCCCCTAGAGGTCAATATTCTAGATGGAAAATGGAAAGCAAAGACGAGTCTCAAGTGGTTCAAAGGTTTCCAAAGACTTGGGTGAATTGTCGAGATGTTGGTACCTGCCTGAGACACAAGAAAAACCACTTTGCAATGATGTATGTTAGTTGGATCAACAAGTTAAGCTTGTTATCCTTAATTTGAAGCAATAAATAACAATATAAATAAGCAAGAAATAAGTATTATAGTTGCTTAAAAGATTGCTTAAATTCAAGTGAGATATGCTTGAAACAAGTAGATAATGACTAAAGAAACTTCACAATGAGACTTTAACAATCAGTTGTGGTTGTCATAAAGATTGTGTGCAAAAGTATTTTTGGCAGCCTTATGGCTGCAGCAATATTGTTATGACAACATTAAAATCAGCCACCAAAATCCTCAAACAAGACACCACAAAAATGCCTTAAACCTAGTAGAACAAGTTAGCAAACCTTTAGCAAATTTTGGCGGTGAAAACACAAGTTAAGAATGACTACATATTAGGGTTTCTGCAGTGAATTTATCAACATTATCATTGTAGCAAACCAATCCCTATATCAAAAAGTTTATCCAACAAAAATCCCTTGTAATTAGCTCAAAAGGTGCGCCTAGGTTAGTAGTGGGGGATGGCAGATTTTTAGGCCTAGTCTAGGGTTAGTTTAGGAGCAAAAAGGGTTAGTAGGCTAGGGTTAGAGAAACCCTAATGGTTGTATGTTAGTTTTACTACAACACCAAGAAATTGTGGTTGAAAGGGGATGCAACAATGAGGCAAGGGAGCCTAAGGCTCAAGGAACACTTTTCCAAATAGATAATCTTAAAACTTGAAAATTTCACGTTTACCAAGGCAACAATTTATTTCTCCAATGCAACAAGTAAATGACTAGTGCCTTAAAAAAATGGGTTAATGGAGTCAATAAAAAAAGGATCTAGAGATACTACCTCCTTGGGGGTTTAAATCCTCTTACTCCCCAATACAAGTCTCTCTAGCTAGGGTTTAAGTTAGGAGGGTGTATGCCGTTATACTTCTCTTAGCAAACCCTTGTTAAACCAATACATGTAAGCATAAAGTGATGGAGACTAAGGTGGGGATGTATTCACTTATACTTCCCACCTAGCTCTAGCAAATAACCTTGACTTGAACAATACATGATAGCAACAATGTAGAAACCTTACCAATTCAAGGAAAAAGCTAAGACAAACCACCACAATAGCAAGAGAATATCCTTCCAAGGCTAGTGCATCACTTTCATCAACCAATAATCCAAGAAATAGCCATAAACAAGTGCACAAGAGATAGTTCCTCCATCTGCAATCATTACTTGAGAAGGGAAAAAGAAAATCGCGTGCGCGCCCCTTACCTAGCTCTAGTTACATTAGGGTTCTTGAGTGTGCCGCCATGGCAGCCCAAGGAGGGGAGCCGTCGCCCCCTCCTTCCCCCTCCGCCTCCTTTCGATGCCTGGTAGAAACCTGCAGCAAGAAGTCGACCGTCTCAGAAGCCCCGAGTTTTGTCAAGAAATTGGATGATATACCAGAGATCGACCTTCCTCCTGAACATCCAATGAAAGTCGCCCTATCCCTCTCTGAACGGGGACTTATCGGCTAGTTTATGGGACTCTGGCCCTCAACCAGATCCACAGACAACTGGATACAGCAAAAATGGAGGCCTCTAATAACAAATAGTGTGACATGCTACGCGGTCGAGCGAGGATACTTTATTTTCGAATTTATCTCCCAGGAGGACAGAGATTTGATTTTCAGAAATGACCCTTACTTCATGGGCACTCAAGGGCTATACCTAAACAGATGGACCCCGAACTTTGACCCTGCTTCAGAAGTCCCCAAGGATGTCCCGGTCTGGGTAAGACTCCCTAACTTGTCGATTCACTGCTGGAACCCCTCCTCGCTTCAGGCAATAGGTAATGGTCTTGGTCGCTACATTGACCGAGCAGAACCAAGAGACCAGTATTCTTGTGCGTGGATCTGTGTGGAGGTTGATCTGGAGATAGGTCTACCCGAGGCAATAAAGCTGAAGGTAGACAACTGGAAACACTTCCAAAAGCTGGATTACGAACAACTCCCGTTCAAGTGCAGAGGCTGCCACGAATATGGCCATTTCCAAAGAAACTGTC
>JZKD02S1810473.1:24390-37525 GCA_000966675.3 Picea glauca
TCTGCTACTGTGCATTAAGCCACTGAGCCAATATTCGCACCAGAAAGGTGATCTACGCACTAAGCACCTGACCCACCTTCCCAAAATCAAGTCAAGTCACAGAGCCAACTCCTCTGTCAAGCACAAAGCCTTACATACATGTTCTATTGCACAAAGAAACTCAGAACTACTTGCCTCTTGCACTTAGCTAATTACACTCCCTCACTACATTACATTATTTCTTATTTATACTTTTACATTACTTAAAAAAATGCCTAATCATGGGTAAACCCATGGGCCGACATCCGATAACCTGTTACAAAACCCTAAGAACCCCATGTTGGGTCACAAAGCCCACAAAAAAGAGAGATCCACGATCGTAGCTCCGCCCGGGCACTCCTTCCTCAATCACTGCGTCGAAGTCCAAAAAGTGGTCAAATCTGACCAAGATTTCCTCAAAAATTGGTTGAGGGCCAACACTACAAAGGAAAAATCCTTGAGTACCAACCATGATATCTCAAGTGGTACTGGTGACGTGGAACTGATAGCTTCTAATGAAGAAAATAAGAAGCTTACTTAGCATTCCAAACTACACCTACACATTTCAACACTTCACCTTCCAATGTACATGGAGTGCATTAAACCACGTGACAATATTTGGTGCTTTAAGTAAAAAAGGGTCAACTAAAACCTGATAAGAGGATGTATCCAGATTTCCCCTTTGAACGTGAGACCCTGACTAGAGGGTTGCATTTGAGATCAAGCCCTATGAATCCCTAAGAATGGGTGGAAGAAGAGACCAAAGGAAAAAAATATAACAGGAAGATATTTTAGTGAGAGAATAATAGTTCGCAACAAAAAAAAAATGAGAGAATGTGCTAAAAAAATACAACAATCTGAGAAACGATGGGCGGATTCTCACAGAGAAAAATCATGAAAAGAGTGAGTTGTATACTTTTAAAAAAATTGGTTTAATGAGTGGATATACCCATGCACATAGATCTGATTAAAAGAGTGGTTGGGAAATTTTCCATGAAGAAAACATAAATATTTCCATAGGAAATTAATGGTCACCCTAGAGTAGAGAAAACCTAGATCCAGATTGGAGGAATAGAGGGTCATGGCTTGGTACCTACTAGAAAGAAACCAACAGTTGTAAGGGGAGGTCACCAAGGAACTATGTAGCAAATAAAGGACCCCCTTATGCATAGGAAATTTAGTTTGGGAAGTGCTTGATAAACCCGTGGAGGTCCTAATCTCAGTGGGAAGAGGGTAAATTTTGTTGTTGTTAGTGGAGTGAAGATGAGTAACCTTCCGAAACCATTTTCTTATTTGGAATTAATCTTAATCAGTCCCCTTGTGGTATGATGTCTTGACACAGGGGTGGCATGTTGTAGAAATACATTGTGCAACATAGGCTATGGTTGGGAGGAAATGATTCCTCTCTCAGTTAGTCGGTTGGTTAAACCCTTCACTAAACAAATAAGTGCCATACTTGTTGTGTCTGATGTATGATTCATGATGCATATATATATGATTTACTCTTTATATGTTGAATGTGAATAAATGAAACAATGGTTGAATTATTGATTAAAATGGATTATGTATGAATGTTTTCACTAACAAGCAAGGTAAATGTGAATGATTAAGTGAGTGGTGCCAATATTGAGCATAACCTTGTGAAACTATAATCCCTTGAATGGAAATATTGCAAGATATAAATATTCCTGATGAGAATGGTAGGAAAGTTCCCTTGACCCCCTGGTGAGCACAAGTGTAGTTGTAGGAACCATCATTTTTCCTATGGAAATCTTATTTTGAAATGGAAATCTTCCAGGATATAAACCTTCATTGGAATATTGGAAGTGAAATTCTCTAGTTCGTCGGAATATTGGTATATATGTAGTTTTAGGGAGCCTTAACCTAGAAGAATTTCCTTCTTTGAAATGGAAAGTTTGTAGGATATAAATCTTCAACCAAGGATTGAAGTGGAAGTTCCTTAGCCGGCTTCAGAGTGAAGGAGAGAGTCCAATAAATTCTAGAATATCCTTGGTAAATGAGCTTAAAGAAACCTTGAATGGCCAAGTCTTTAATTGCATTGTTACCCTGAAGAAAACCCATACTCTTAGTCAGAAGGATTTACAGCCATTCATTCAGTGTAGCGAGAATATGCTAACCATTGATCACGAGACAATGCCATCAGAATGACTAAGTGTAATATTGCAAAGGGACTCTGATGAGGAAGGCTCCAAGTCAATGAGAGTCATTGATCTATCAGATAGTAGGATGTTTAATACTAGATTGTCGATGACAATGTAAGAGGTTTAAGTATATCAAAATAAAGATGGTTGGATACCTGAATGATGGTATCGAAGAGATTCCAATGATTATGGAGTCTAAGGATCATCGATCGATCATAAGGTGTCCTGATAGATCAAAACCATTTGATCCATGATGATCTCTTCCCAGGAGGAAGGTCTAGAAACCTTAAGTTTCGTGTAGTTGTAAGCCTTTGAATGAACCTTGATCATTGGATTAGATTTGATGGGGACAGTTAGATTCATGAGATGGAGTCATTAGATAGATTCGGTTGGAGTGGTCTATGACCACTTGGAGTGAATTCACTCCAATGGTGAAGGACTCTAAGATAAATATTGAACTGTTAATCTATGAGGTGGGTGTGAAACATAATATTAGTCATAGATTGGTCATGGGTCCCACTTACTCACACAAGGAGGAGGTGATGAGGCATATGATAACCATCAAGCGATTAGAGGTACATATGTGATCGATACCATTGATTTATGAACTTTGAGGATAATTGGGTCTGTCAAAATGATCCATCAGAGAGGAGCCATCAGAATGGGAATCTAACCTTATGACTTGTTGTTCCAATCAATATGTGTTTGAGATGTTGTTGTTTGTCGATAAGGTGGTGAGGAATGATTCTATCCATCTAATTGGGGAACTTTAGTTATCTAGTCATTACAATGTGATACTTAGAGGGATTTCATCGATAACTGGAGGTCGAACAAGTAATATTTATCCCAATAAATATTGTGATAAGAGAAGTCTTCACGCATATAGTGTTGAATCAGAATATGGAGGAGAAAACCTAGATATTTACCCTAAGGAAAAGACAAAATAAGAACATCCCACCAACCCAAGTGATCTTAGGGTGTTGGGTGAGTTATAGAGTGGCACTAGAGTAGATTTCAAACTCTAGTCTTGAATGGGTCACCAAGACTACAAAACAGTTAAGGAAAAAATTATTTTTCCCAAGTTGCATGTTTGAAAATGTTCATGTAATGAATAATAATGGTTTGTTGTTTCAACACATAGGACATAATGAAAGGAAATTAAAGAGGAAGGGTGTGGTATAGCATGGAAGATACCTCACACTTCAGAGATGAGGAATATGATGGTCATAGGGCTAGATAAACTCCTCTAGATTTGGTATGCATTGTTAGAAGTATGAAGGTAGACAATGAGAGGCTCATGAGAGCTCAAGAACAACTAAATGCACTACTATTGCAAATTCTGTTGAAAATTCAGAAGCACCTGCAGCAAGGTCTAGTCAATAGTAATGTGGAATTACAACAATTGAAGAGGTTGAAAACCCCTTCGTATGTCCAAAAGAAGGGATTGGCCCATAGAAATGTAGGAAAAAGTTCTTCTAGGAAGAGGCATTGGGATATAAAGAAAGGAAGATATGGAGGAAATGTTTCCATAGAGTCATCTAGTGGGAAGACTAATTCTGAGGAGCTATCCAACAATGACATTGGATCAAGTGTTCCAAGGAAGAAGAAAAAGAGACACTCATAGATTTCTCTGACGAAGGATTTCAAAAAATCAAAGTCACATGTCTTTGATGGAGATATTAATAAGGGAGAAGAATTCGAGGCTTGGATACTAGTACTAAGAAAGTATTTTTTGGTACATAATTACTCAAAAAATACAAAGGAGAAGATCACCATATTCAATCTAAATGGAGGAAATTCCATATGGTGGGAGGACCTCAAGTAAGTCAAAGGAATGAAAGAAAACAATATGACCCAGAAGTAGTTTGAAAAGTATTCCAGGAAGGCTTACCTATTGGAAAAGTACTTTGATGGGAATATTAGGGACTTCCATGAACATAAGTTGGGGAAACTTACCATGGACACTTATGCCAAGAGATTCTTAGAACTCTTGAGGTATGCTCCTTAACTCCAGGATGAAAAGGAAAGTATACAACATATTCTTAGTGGGTTGCCATAGTATTATTAGTATAGAATTGAGTTTGACAAGCTTAATACCATGGAGGATACCATTAGGAAGGCCAAGTGTTTCTATGATCAGTCTAAGCATAAGAAGGAGCCTTCTAGGGATTGCAAGAAAAATGTTAAGGACATATTTCAAAAGAAGGGATTCAAACCTTTCCCATATAAAAATATGAGTAAGGGTGCCCAATTTAGATAACTGATCAGAAGTGTGCACCAGAAAAAAATTTCATCTCAAAGTGGAAATAAGTCAATAGAGCAGGCAAGATAAAGAGTAGAGGATCCAAAGAAAGGAGCTCTAATATGTTGGGGTTGTGGAGATGCACACATTTTAATATATTGCCATCACAAGTAGCATGAAAGAAAAAGGATTTATCATGTTCAGGAGGATAATATGATCAATGATATGGATAGCAGTGTGCCCAGGATATATGCACCTGTTGAAAATTGGAAAGCAGACCACCAAACTTCTGTATTAGAGATGGAAGGTATAATTTCCAAGAAACCCATGTATATTTTAATTGACCCTGGATCTAATCTTAGTTATTTCTCACCTCATATTTTTGAATCATGTGCCTTACATAGAAAGAAACATGCAAAGGCATGGTTGGTTCAATTAGCCATAAGAACCAAGAGACAAGTGGTAGAGGTGGTAGATAATTTCCCATTTGAAATAAGTGGATTGCATACTCAAGAAACCCTAAATATCCTACCCCTAGGATCATATGATGTGCCACTAGGAAAGGATTGGTTGGCAGTTAAAAAAGAAAAATTGAATTGCTATGATAAAAATTAAGAGCGTGAAAATGAAGAAGGAAATGCAAGATTTTTGCAAGGAATTATGAATCCAGTTTCAGTTAGAAACATATCGGCACTATAGATTAATAAATTTAGTTGGAAAGGGTGTCCCTTGTATGCAATACAAGTGCTCAACTCATCAGGAGGCAAGGAGATAAAGCCTAAAGATCATCCAGTGTTGTAGGATTTTAAAGATGTGTTTTCAGAGGAGGTGCCTAGAGTTTGTCCAAAAACAGATCTTCATTTTTCAATAGATCTTATGCCCGGAGTGATACCAACATCAAAAGTACCCTACATAATGAGCACGCCAGAACTAGTGGATTTGAAAGTGCAGTTGAAGGATATGTTGGATAAGGAGTATATTAGGTTGAGTGTATCTACATGGGGAGCACCATCATTGTTTGTGAATAAAAAGGATGGTCCATTTCAGTTATACATTGACTACCGAAAGTTTAATAAGATGACCATCAAGAATAAGTATCCATTGCCCAAGATTGACGATCTCTCTGATATGCTCAGAGGAGATATAATTTTATCTAAGATTGATCTAAGATCTGGATATCACCAAGTCAAAATAAAAGATGAATACATTCACAAGACAACCTTTAGAATGATTTGGACACTATGAATTCATGGTGAAGTCATTTGGGCTTACCAATGCACCAACTAATTTCATGTGTTTAATGACAAGTGTTCTCAGTAAGTACCTGGAAAAGTTTGTCTTAGTTTTTGTTGGTGATATTCTAGTGTATTCCAAGACTAGAGACGATCATGAAGCACATCTCAGAATGGTGTTAAAAGTATTGAGAGATCACTAGTTGTATGATAATTTCAAAAGTGTGACTTATTTAAGAAGAAAATACAATATTTAGGCCACACAATCTCAACAGAAGGAGTGGTAGTAGATCCTGATAAGATCAAGGAAATCATGGATTGGCCTGCCCCTTAGAATCTCACAGAGGTAAAGTATTTTATGGGACTAGATGGATATTATAGAAGGTTTATGAAGGGATTTTCCAATATGTTTCATCCCATTACTTCACTACATAGGAAGGGAAATAATTTTTTATGGTCAAAAGAGTGTGAAGCCATCTTTCAACAGTTGAAGCATATTTTGACCAATGCCCTTGTTTTGAAGATTGCAGTGCCCTTGTTTTATATATAGCAGATCCTGAAAAGGATTTCTTGGTTTGCACTGATTCTTGCAAAAATTGACTTTCTTGAGTTCTTATGCAGGAAGGAAAAGTGTTTTGTTAAGAGTCGATCAAACTAAATGAACATGAGCA
This sequence comes from Picea glauca, assembly GCA_000966675.3. NCBI lineage: Eukaryota > Viridiplantae > Streptophyta > Pinopsida > Pinales > Pinaceae > Picea > Picea glauca. The sequence goes on from JZKD02S1810473.1 coordinate 30,716, forward strand.
ATGATATGTCACCTAAGATATAGAACTTGCAACAATTGTTCATGCATTGAATATGTGGAGGCATTGCTTGCTTGAAAGGAGGTTTGTCTTGATGACAAACCATTGTGGTCTAAAGTATTTATTTGATCAACCATGATTGAATGATAGACATGAAAAATGGATGGAAATGATCAGTTGGAGTGTGCAGACAATACACATGGAAGCAACTAATGTAGGAGATTTTGACATCAAGCAAAGGATTAAAAACTTGTTACAAGAAGATGATATTTTCAATAAGGTGAGAGAAGGATTGTAGCAAGAACCCAGAGAAAAAAGGTATGAAGGGTATCAATTTACACCTGATAAATTTCTATTGTATAACAACAAGTTGTATGCTCCTTATTCAACAAACCTGAAACACCTAATCATGGATGAATTCCGTAGGAGACCCTATGTAGGTCATCCTGGTTACCGAAAAATGGTAACAATGGTGAGGTAGTTGTATTACTGGCCAAGAATCAAGAAATAAATTTTTGAATATATTGCTAAGTTTATAGAGTGTCAGAAGGTTAAGGTTCAACACAAACACCCTGCAATACTATTACAACCATTTCCAATTCCAGAATGGAAATGGGAGACAATCTCCATGGATTTTATTACTAGATTTCCAAGGACAATTAGGCAGCATGATGCAATCATGGTACAGTTGGAAAATATGATCAAGGAGACTCACTTTATCCCTGTCAAATCTAATTTTAAGGCTATAGATGTTGATGACATTTTTATGAAGGAAATTTTTAGATTCCATGGGTTACTCAAAACCATAATTTTAGACAGAGATTCTAAGTTCACTTTGAGCTTTTGGAAAGGATTATTTGAATATTTTGGAATGAAAAAAGAATTTAGTATGACCTACCATCCTCAAATAAATAGTCATAACGAGAGGGTAAACATAGTGTTGGAATACATGTTGAGGATGCATGTTATGCATTAGCCCAAGAAATGGGAGGAATATCTACCCCTGCTTGAGTTTTCCTATAAACATGGTCATCAAAAATCATTGAAGATGATCCCATTTGAGGTTCTATATGGCTGAAGGTGAAGATTTCCAATTAGTTGGGATAGTCTAGTGCAAAAGATCACACTTGGACCAAAATTTATGAAGGATATGGAGCAAGCAATGATTAGGATTAAACAAAATTTGAAAGTAGCCCAGGATAGAAAAAAGAGCTATGCAGACATCAAGAGAACTCATAAGAAGTTCAAGTTGGGAGATAATGTGTATCTCAGGGTAGAATAAAAAAGGATCTCCCTAAGGATGGGGACTTGTGCTAAGTTAGCACCTCGATATTGAGTACCATTTGAAGTCCTCTAAAGAGTGAGGCTAGTAGCATATATACTTGCTTTGACACCTATAGATAGAGCTCACAATGTGTTCCATGTATCTTTATTAAAGAAATATGTTCATGATTCTAATCATGTTATTAATTGGACTGTGATACAGTTGAAACTAGATGGAGAATTCCAACCCAAAACTCAACACATCCTGGACATGAGAGAAACATTGCTCTGGAACCAAGCCATTATGTAGGCCAAGGTGAAATGGAATCACTTTAGAGTAGATGAAGGTGAATCATGTTATTAATTGGACTGTGATACATTTATTCCAATGATTTATGAATGTAGATGAATGTGAATCATGTTATGAATGTTAATCGTTATTTATTTCTTATATGTTGAATGTGAATAAATGAAAGAATGGTCGAATTCTTGAGTAAAATGGATTATGTATGATTTTTTTCAATAACAATCAAGGTAAATGTGAATGATTAAGTGAGTGGTGTCAATATTGGGAATAAACATGTGAAATTACAATCCCTTGAAAGGAAATCTTGAAAGATTTAAATATTCCTCGGGAGAATGGTAGTAGAGTTCCCTTGACCCCTTAGTGAGTACTTGTGTAGTTGTAGAAACCCTCCTTTTTCCTAGGGAAGTCTTGTTTTGAAATGGAAAACTTGCAGGATATAAACCTTCATTGGAATATTGGTAGTGAAATGATCTGGTGCCTCAGAAGGTCTTTGTGTAGTTTTAGGGAGCCTTAACCTAGAGAAATTTATTGCTTTGAAATGGAAATTTTACAGGATATAATATTCAGAGTGAAGGAGAGAGCCCAATAAGTTTTTGAAGAACCTCAATAAATTAGCCTGAAGATACCTTGAATGGTCAAGTTATGAATCATACTGTTACCTTGAAGAAAAACCATATTTTGAGTAGGGATGATTTACAACCATTGATTATGTGTAGTGAGACTATCTTGACCATTGATCGGGAGATGAGTCCATCGAAATGATTGAGCATAAGATTAAAACAGGATTCCAATGAGGAAGGCTCTGATTCAATGAGAGTCATTGATATATAGGAGGGAGGGATGGTGAATCCTTGATCGTTGATAATAGTGTGAGAGGTGTAAGCGTATTGGAAGATATATGGTTGGAGACCTAAATGATGGTCTCAAAGAGAGTCCAACAATGATGGATTATGAGGATCGTCGATCTATTAGAAGGTATCCCGATAGATCACAATCATTGGATCCATGATGATCCGTTCTGAGGAGGAAGGTCTAGAAACCTTAAATATTGTGCAGTTGTAAGCCTCTGAATGAACCTTGACCATTGGATGAGATTTGACAAGGATCGTTATATTCATCAGAGAGACTCATCATAGGGAGACAATCAAAGTGTTCTATGACCACTTAGAGTGAATGCACTCTGATGGTGAAGGACTCTGAGAGGAATCATGAACCATTAATATGTGAGGTGGGAGGACGACATGATCTCAGTTGTAGATCGGTTATGGGTACCACTTACTCACGCAAGGAAGGGGTGATGAGGTGGATGATAACCATCAAGCAATTAGAGGTGCCAACATGATAATGACCATTGAGTTCTTAACTCCTAGGACCATTGGATATTTGGAAATGATCCATAGAAGAGGATCCATCAGAATGGGAATATAACCTTGTGACTCGTTGTTCTGATGAGTATGAGTCTGAGATGTTGTTTTTCATATAAAAGGTGGTGAAGAATGATTCTAGTTGTCTGATTGGGGAATTTTAGGTCCCTATTTTTCAAAATGATATCCTTAGAGGGATTTTGTTGATAATTGGATGTCATACAATTAATATTTATCCCCATAAATATTGTGATAAGATAAATATTCATGCTAAATTAGAACCCGAAGGAGAAAACCTAAATATTTACCTAGAGGAAAAGACGAAAGAAGAACATCCCACCATCCCAATAGATATTAGGGGGTCATATGAGTTACTACAACTGAACAATACTATTCCAATAATGTAGTGAACATGTAGGTTAAGAGGCTATAGGTCTTTGGTGACTCCAAACTTTGGATGGAGTGTGGAAATGGTAAAAGAAACATTTCTAACTTGGAGATGGGGCCTATTTTCAATAGGATTATGGAAAATAAATTAATTTTTGAAGAGGTGTCCTTTGCTCACGTCTATCAAGAATTCAACCACAAATATGATCAATTATCAAAGGATGCACTCATTTTGGAAGAGGGTTTTTTAATTGTTCATGAGATTAAGGACCATACTCCTACGTATTTGATACTCTTACAACTTTTTTGATGAATGTATTTTTGGTCGTGTTTTAATTTTTGTTTATGTAAAGTTAGAGAGAGTTTGTCTCATGGTTTTGTCTTAGCATCAATATGTTGTTGTGGAACTATTTGTTTAAAGAGTGATTTATATAAGGATGATTTTAAGAATAAAATTCATAACGATATGATATAGTCTTATTTGATGGAGGCAGTCTATAAAGGAAATGGTTGCAAATGTTAGAAGTCGAAGGGATCTTGTCAATGTGTATTTCATTTCCACTAGAAATATCAATACAATTAGTTTTGTCTCAAAAAAAAAACTTGAAATATAATTTCTTGTTTGTAGATTCATACATTGTTATAAATATGCATTAAAGATAACTATTGCAGATAAACACTAAATATCACAACAAGCATCACCTATCAGACAAGTATGAGTCAAAATATTATTTAGCTTGCATTAATTCCTCATAAATATAGAAGGATATTTACATGATAGAAATCACAGTTACAATCTCGATTACAAAATTGGGAAAACTGTAATACGGATTCTACAACTTTATTCTCTCCAAATATTTCTCATGAGGAATCTCTAACAAGCCTCTCATTTTCTATCTCTCTACTTACAAACTTATATATTATGTTCCCCATGGGTAATACCTTGACCCATAGATCACTTAGATAAGTCGATCATAACTAAATTTATATGTATTCACAAGTTCTTGAGCATGTATTTACATCTCGTAGGTGGTGCTTAGTACTCGATACACACTTTTCCTTATTGTAGCTAGTCATCCACAACAATCGATACTCAGAAGGTTGTTCTATCTAGTCACCAACTTCACACTTTTGGGTGATACTGAAGAATCTTTTAGTGCAAATGGGTTCCGAAATTGGTAGTGCATTGAAGGGTTCTAGCAGGAAAATCCCCCTATAACTATACCAGGGTTCGAAGTATAGACAGAGAAAATGACTCCTTAAAAGTCAATCTAATTTCTACACTACCCCAAAATTTCCAAAATAGATGAACATAAAGCATTGAAAGACTAAGTCAGAAACAATACCTTTTATCCAACGTTTGGTGCTGACCTCCTCAAGCTTTGTAGCTCTCGAGGCTACAAGTCTCCTCCCAAAGCTGACCTGCATCCAAAACTAGGAAAACAAGGCTACAAACATTCTATTTCTATTCATCAATTAGGGTTAGATATAAATTGTTATGTATAAATCAAAGAAAATACATAAAAACCATCATTTGGGACAAGGAAAATAGATTCTTTTAGTCAATACTCAAAGATTGGAACTTACAACCTTTGCAGGCTAACGCTCCGTGAACCTTGTCCGGACTCCTCTTAACAATGCTCTAAGTTCACCTTCCAAATTCCTTCTCTCACAATCTATAGATCACCTCAAGGGAAGGGAATGGATTTTATGGGAGAAAAGGGGCTATAGAGGGAATGCTGAGGCAATAACTCACAAAAGGATGCAAATACTTGGGCAAGGAAGGAAAGGGAATTTGGGCAGAGTTTCACCGTTCTAATGCTTGATTATGGAATGAGACCCCAAGAAATCCTTTTCTATGACAAAAGGATAGTTATTCGGTTGGGAGACGCGCTATATCAAGTGAATTGGTTGGGAAACTTACAATAGCCCATTAATTCCACCGAATTCCTTGCAACGTTTTTATTTTTGCAAATTTTGGAGGTATACATGGGATGTTTAGTGTGTAGAAAGAGTATGTATGTGGGATTTATAGCATGCAACAAGTGTATGTACGCGGGAAGTAGTGAATTAGGGCGCATAAATGCTCCAAAAAATGGTTTTTAAATAGAGTTCCTCAACAATGATTTAAAAAATTATGCAAGTAGGAAGGCCAATGCCATGTATGCATGAGTAGGGAATTTTAGGGCTATAACAGATGCCCCCTAATGTATGAGGTCAAAAGAGCAACTGATGGCCAAAATACATTACAATATCTTCACCAAAGAGAATACACAAAATCGAGTGAGCCCAGGACCATAGTTCGAGAGGTGTCATATGAAAAACAACAATTCTCTCTCTGAGGCGGGCATACCCATGATCAGGATGAACTAAATCATGGATTCCAATCAAATACACTGCAGATCCATGTCATATAACTATATAAAGTGTAGCCTCGAGCAATACACAACCGATCTACATCTCAAAATCAATCGAATATATATAAGTACAATATGCATCTTCAAGAAGCTAATGATGCCTACGGCTGGAGATGAAAACTTCATAGCTCAAGAAACAACTCCAAGATATTCAAAATTCAAGTAGGAGTACAATGGGAGTGTAAGACTCATTACTCTAAGTTCTTCAACAAGCTGTCAAAAAATACTAGAGGATCTCGATGATTAGGCAGAGAACTTCATCGATTTTGAATTTGGACTTGACTGGACTCTCAGGATGGAAGACTCATGAAAGTCAAGAGACAAACTATAGAATGGCCAACTCGGGTTGGGTAAAACTTCCCTTGGACAAAATCATGAAATATGATCAGACTTAGGCAGCGTAACATTGAAATAAGTTTGTGATGTAGGAGGCACCAAAAACTCTCCATATGTTTGGAACAATAACCAAACAGAGGAGGACATAACTCTATGTAGCGAGAACAAATTCCTAAGGTCATACTAGATCCCAATTCTTGACAAACAAATGGAAGGATTTTCTTTTTCCAAGGTCAACTATCTTTGTTGCTGAAAAAATAATGTGTATTTCATGTCCCCTCTTTTTGGAATATTTTATTTTTTTGTCTTTTTCAATTTTTAAACGAGCTTGAAAAAGAATAAAAGAATGATACATTACAAAGGAGGAATGAGTGTCATGAGCAATAAAACTAGTTCCAAGTGCATGGAATATACTAATGCTTAGGGCAAGGAGACATGTGCGGGATAAGGACACTCTGGGAAAATTCCTCCATGGGTCAAGGTGTCAGATCGCAAAGGAAAAAAGTGTTGCAAGGATTGTGTATAAGGAATGCTTCAAAGGTTCAGTTGAGAGAAACATGGGGCTGTCATTAGGCCAAAGAAACAAAGATGAAACCCGCAATGCGATTAAGCATGACATAGTAAGACCCCTTCTATGTAAAATTTTATGAGCCCAGAGATGGTAAGCTCAGTAGTTTTTTCATGTTTAGAGAGTATGAAAAAATGTTAAATAAGACTTCAGAGAGTACCTTTTTCGTAG
>JZKD02S1810473.1:42793-64960 GCA_000966675.3 Picea glauca
TATATATATATATTGTTACCATTCGGTTAAATTATTTAACTATCGAGATGGTCAACTCTATTTTTCTATTCAATTGACTTCCTAATCGACTACTGCAGTCAATTTGGCTAGTCGACTAGAGGGTCTAGTCAGTAGAGCCGATTAGCCTCTACAAGATCTCCCCCTTACTCAATTCCTTGCTCGTCCCGAGCAAGAGGGGATTATGGAAAAATACAAAAATTTTATACTATGTGATTTTTGCGGTTATTACAAAATGAAAATGAGAAAGAGAGAGGATGAAAGAAGATAGTGGTGTTGAATCCTACAGGGATTTATTTGCTTCATATCTTTTTTGATCGCCGCACTGGATTCTCATTTGTATCTTGAGGAATATCCCACTCATCTATTCTTACATCTACTGGTAAGGGTGTTACTTTTGCTAGAATATGTGATTCCTTAGACCCTTCAATGATTATCTCTGGGGTTCTCGACTGATGACTGGTAGCTGGCATGTTCAATTCAAAAGGTGTAGGGTTGAAAAAACAAAAGTGTTGTTGGTATGTTGATGGTTCCTCCGACTGCTCTTCATGTGACTTTGGTAGCCTTTCAAATGGTATTTGATAAATGGCTAGAGCTGAGTGAAGCATGTGAATGGAGAACATTCTCTATTCCTCAACTGAATGTTGTGCCTCTATCTCCATTGTCTTCATTTTGCCCAGAAGTTCTAACATCTCTGTTAAGGATGCTTCATTTATCACGATCGACTTTGGGTTGACATTTTCTTCATTTCTTCAGTTTTTTCTTTTATTTTGTCGAGGTGCCTAGCCACTTGATCTATTACCATTTGTACCGTGTTTTCTTCCTTTAACCATTCTCTTTTTTGTCGTGTTAGGTCTACCTCGATTGCTTTTTCTTTTTCTAGTTGGCTAGATATAACATGTTTGGATTTTGCATCGGTGGCTAGAATTTAGGTTATTCTCAAGTTGGTGATTACATTTTTCTGCGCTTTAAGTTTTTTATATGTGGAAGAAATGTATGTTGGCCAGTTGTTGAGTAATATTATTAGAGTGTTTCCCTGTGAGCTGGCCAGTTCAACTTGTTCTTGGACCGCCTTAAATTTCTCCAGTTCGAACTGCAAGATTGTTGTTGTTTGTTAATTAACCCATTATGATTATCTCTCAGTGCCCTATTGTGCATTTGCTTGAGCTCTTTGTTTTCTTTCTTCAGGTGCTGAATTTATGCCTAGTTATTTTCCCATATCATTGCTTCGATCATACTTCTCCTTGCAACAAGAAGATCAACTCATTCCATTGGATGATCAATGCCCAAATTTTCCTTTGAAACAAGAACATATTTTTTTAACATCTCTTTCTCTGTGTTTCTTCTTTATCTAATTCACGTTATTTCTCTCAGATCCGTCTTCCACCTATTTTTTGCTTATTTATATAGTTCATTGTATAAATCCATTATTTGTTCATCTGACATGACTATTGGGTTGAGTTCTTTTTTTGTTGGTGGTTCTGTCAACCCGACTAGTTTAAACATTGTGAATGTGATTGACTTTGGAGTAGTTCCACTCTTGTAAACAACCTTTTTTTCTCTCGTTTGCATTTTTTTTCTTTGGTTTGTTTACTTTTCCTTTGTCTCTTCCAGTGCCTTTTTCAAAATCTTTGTTGCCTTGAATTTCTTTATTGTTTTGTCCTGAATCCGACTATGTATTGACACCTTTCATATTTTCATTTTTATCCTTTCCTTGATTGTTGGATTGCTCTGTGGTGTCCATCCGACTTGGAGGATTTCCTGGTTGTGACTTGTTTCCTGCATCATTTCCTTATTTTTGTTCTCTTGTCTAGTTAGTGGGATTTTCCCATTCCATCTATTGGTCATGTTTATCTTTACTTGTTTCTTGATTAACTTTTGTTGGGGAGATAGGATTGTTCAATGGTTGTGTCTCAATTGAATTTGTCACAGGGGGATTGTGCTATGATCCTTGAGTGTTTGGTCCTTTTTTTTCCTTCCTATTCTGATGTGTTTGATACTGCATTAAGGCCAAGATTAGCCTACTGATTTGATTTATTTGGTTCGACTGTCGACTGGTGCGATTCGGGAATTTTTGACTTGTTTGCTCAGTTAAAAAAATCTTCAATTGTAGTAGCTTTATTGGTGATTCCATTCTACACGCTGGTATTGATTTCTTTTGACCATGAGTACTCTTTTCTTCCCTTGTTGGTACTGTTGTTCCAGATTCTGTACTTAAGGCTTTAAAAAGTACAATGTCTAGGCATCCAAAAGTTAGTAAGATGTAAAAAGGATGAGGGTATACCTTCAGGAAAGGAAGCTAGGGTTGATTTCTAGGTTGTCCCTACCTGGCTTCCAACTGTTCCTGGATGTTTATATCCCTTTCAATTGCAACCCATGAACGTTCAAGTTCTACCCAGGTGTTATCCATTTTAAGTATGGTATCAAAGAGATTTAAAGTGATGTGGGTTTGATCTGTCAAGTCAGGTTCAATATCGGGTTGTCTTACAATAGGGACAGTCATAGAGGAACAAAAAACATTAAGGAACTCTGAAATTTTTTATGTTGTATCAATTTGATTTTATAAAAGAGAACTCTAGAAATCAATATTAAAATCAAATTGCAAACCAAAGGCCTTTTTCCATAACTGTGTTATATTTGAAATAAATGGTGTATGAATTATGGGAAAAACATTAAGATGTCTATAGAATAAGGCTCCTATTGAGAGATAATCTCACTCTATAAACAAGAGAAGAAAATAAGGCAAGAAATGGTCCGATGAAGCATAAAATATGACAACCTAAAGATTTACAGGTCTTGTACCTGCTAGTAGCTGATACAGAGGAAAAACTGTAAACAATAGATAGCTAAACATTAATCATTGCAGTATAAGTTTTACTAAATTGCAATGAAACATTCATCAGATATATATATAAGTGAAATAATAATGAATATGAAATAACAGAGAGAACAAACTCATAACACAGTAGTGACGGAATTAGGAATCTTCAGATTGCTTTGTATTAAGTTTTGAAAAGAGACAGTCTCTATTACAATTAATCAAAAAGGTCCAACCTTTTTTTCTTTCTTCAAAATGTATATTTATACAAATTTTTATGCGCTGGAATCTCAATAGTTCCACAGGTTTTTAGTTACAATCAAAAGGAGTCGAAATGTTTCATTTCTTTATCTTTGTTTTCATCTGGTACCCGAAACCTGCCTCTTCGCATGCTCCTTGCAAATAACACACTTCTCCACCAGCTGTGATATCAACTTAGATGGATCTGCTTGATTATTTGCCTAAAAAATATAACAGTCTTTCATCAATAGCGACAACTTTCCTTCCACCTGTTGATCTTTGGCATTGATAGAGAATAATAGTATACTCGGTTTAATTAGCCATTTGTCTATTTGCACTATGTTTGTTTGAGTTATTTGTGATATTTCGACTAATTCTCTTTCTTCCTTTTCCTTGATATTAAGAATATATTTAGTTGTATTTATCTGACCCAGTATCTTGATCAAATGATTTTTTTCATTTTAGCTGATCTTTTAGGGTCCCGATAGAATATTGGTTCACCGTGGCGAAAGCACCCAATGTTCCTGCTATTTCCGTCATGAATTCTACTTTCTTCATATTTTTCCCATCAGTTAAAATTTTAAATTTCTTAGAGATAGTACCTACCTCTTGGTAGAGTTATTGTCTCACAACCACTTTCCTCTTATTATCGAAGAAGAATTCATTCAGAGGTATCTCTTCAACTGATATAGGTGTCAATTTTTCACCCAAAATCCAACCTGCGTCTGGGATTCCCTTTTCATACTGTAGGGGGGTAATGGAGGCGATGGGATTGCCGACCTGTTTAGAAGATTTCCTGGGAGTAATGACAGAAGTTGGATCGCTTGGAGGATCGGAAGCCTCGGCTTCCTGTTTCAGGCCCCCAACTTTCTCTTCTTTATCTTGTTGTTCTTCTTGGCTAGGTGGTGAACCTTTAGACCCTTCGGCTTTTGTTTTCTACTCCTCTACTATCGTCGGATCTTCACCCCGTAATACTGGAGGAATGCAACTTCGCCTATGCTCTTGGAATCTGACAACATCAGCCCGCTCTTTGGGCGATAGGGATTGTATTCGAGCCAAAACCTCTTCATAAGATTTCGTGCCTTGGAAAATATCACCATGAGGCGAATTCTCGTGCTCAAATATTTTAAAGCCACAACTGGCCAAGTGATTACTCATGACCCTGTGTGGATCATGTTTATTGAATTCGATATGAACCAAATTTATATCTTCTAGGGATGATGCCTCAGCCTTTTCATGCTCGAAGTCTAATAATGAATAGGTGTTTAAATGAACAGGAAAAGGTGGCCATACCTTTTTGAAAACCCTTTCAGTTCTTTACTTATACTGTCGATTACGGTTTGCCTAGCGATCTCATGACAAGCCATCCTGTCAGGTATAAGTAAGGGTAAAGCATGTGGAGGGATGAAAGTGCCAAAAAACCTGATGTATGAAAATTCTTTCTCCACATACCAATCGACCACTTTGCTTAAATTTGTCCTGATGCTATCCGATATCTTGGGTGGCGGATTACTGAAGATGGCAATATGCATCGATACTATTACCTAGTTGAAGATTTTGTATACGAAATCCGAAGCCTTGTCCTCCCAAATCTTAGAATGGTATACATGGACTGGCTCAGCATCCGATGAATCCCAGCTCCAATTCATCAAGGAAAAAGGCATCATGGAACATACTGCGTCCATGAGATATGCAGACATAAAAAATGAAGCAGCTTTCCCGCACTCTTTTTGTGTCCGATATTCTGTAATCCGACTAGTCAGGCTATCTGATAACATTTTGGCCTAGTCAAAGGAAGAGCCTTCTGCTACTGAGTATATCAAGGGCACCCATTGGAGGAAAAAATGCGTGCTGTCTTCCCTCCCGTACAATCTACAGGTCATCATCGCTATGTATTTGAACTGTGGTTCCAAAGAAGATATGAAATAAATTCCATTGCTGTCTTCCCTGAACTTCGTTGGGTGTGAGACCCAATCCTTAATCAAATCACATAAACTTTTCGCGTATTTCTCACATTCCTTCTATTTAAAACCATCTAGAAACTCTGCACTGTACGTGAAGTCTGATGTGGGTGGTAATTTGTACATCGCCTGTAAGTTTTCTGGTCTAAAGGTCCCAACAATGATCTTCTTCTCGTTGATGATGGTTCTGGTAGGGATGTCTACATGATCTAGCGCCCATCGGATCATGTCATAGTAAGGCAGAAGGTGAGGCCTGGCTGCTACTTTGTGTATATATGCCTGGACAACAATCTTGCATTTGTTAGTCATGTCATCTTTCTCGTTGTCACTGGAATCGTCCGAACAATTCACCACATCTGATTGCAAAATCTTTGAGAGGTATGACCAGGTTCGCATGGAATCAATGCTCCGAGGTGAAGTATCTGAAACATTATCAGAACCTTGTCCTGAAACCTCATCACTTGCCTTGGATGCTTTTCGCGGGGCCATGACAGGGGATTATAACTTATCTCTTCTGCAATAAAAATGCGTATACATATAGAAGTTAGATTACTGAGAAAAAATGCTCTGTGCGAGAAAGAAATGAACTTTATTACTAAAATAGGAAGCAAAAGATCTATATCTTCGAACATTTAACACATCGATGTCATGGATGATTTTAGGGGCTAAATTTCTCTCATGGGCTAATTTTCCATGTTTTTTCCAAAAACAAGATTCGCTATTTTAAAAACTATTCACCCAAATTCTATAGGCTACAATTATTTTACCTTAAAAATCGCCAAAATTTTATAAAAACTATATAAAATCCTTATAAATTTGAATATTTTTACAAAAATATCGCCAAACATTTATAGTTGGCATATGAAGGATTAGTAAGATTCACCAATGTTTCTATATTTTAAAACAAATTTCCATCCTTAAAATCATCCTTAAGATTCAATGTCCTTATGAACAGAATAGTCCAATCATATTTAGATAGAGATTTTGGCAATAAAAACCATATCCTTACTTTGTCGTTTCGCCTTATTTCCAATTAATGCCATAAAATTCGACAGTTCGTGGGACAAGCTAGCACAAGGAACATTTGAAATTACCTCTTAAACTATGCATTATTATCATTTTCATTAAACATTGATTATGGTTGGCTTGGCTTCCTTAATCAGGATTTAAATCAATCATTTCGGCGTTCGCCGTATCGAAATTTTCAACTCTAACCTTTCGACCCTCTAAAACCCGAGATTGCGATGATTATACTTAATTAAGCAAGTATGTAACTAGGATTAAGTGTTTTAATTGATTACGCTTTAATTTGTATCGTGACTTCGTGGCTCAGAACTTCAAAGGTATTGTTTCCAGGAGGAAAGTATGTCGAGTCGCGAAATTTTGAGGAACTTAAATCATGGTCAAGACTAATCAACCTTGACTCTAACCCGAATTACCTAGGTAAAATTTTCGTGGCTTAGTCTTTTGGAGTTTTATCGGTAATGTTTTAGGAGAGAGTGAACACCGAGACGTGAAATCTCGACAGCATTTGACTGGGGTTTACATGGTCCCACTCTTAGTTTTCACCTGAGGTAAGCTTTTGAAACTTTTCGCGACCTCGCACGTCGGGGTTTGTAAATCTTGTGACTAGTAACTCCCGAAGAGCGATATTTCGAGGTGCGAAGAGAAACAACCTTTGTTTAACAATAAAAAGTGGTAACTTATGAAACATCACATCCCCCGCTATTTCACATGTCTAGACTACTGATATTTTCAGTAGGTGAATATCAAGAAGTGAAAAAGAACTTAAGAACCGAAAATTGATTTTTTTAAATAGATTTGAACAAAATAAAAAGGTGGCTCCAACATAGGCTCCAACTAGGGATCTCGTTTCCCTGTGAGGCGGGAAGAAAAATAGACCACGTGCCTGTATTGGGTAAATGGAGTCACTGGTTTCACTTCTGTGAAACTTGCTTTAGGGAAAATATAAACCAAGGGAAGAAAAGATTTTTGTCTTTTACTGTTGTAAGGATTTTCAATACTCAAATATATTTCTCACTCAACTACAGTCCCTTTCACAACTTTCTCTTTCTCTTTACTGAGTTTAGGTCTACATTATGAAAAATCAAAACAGTTCTTGGAAATCCAATAGATCTTGCAGTTTTTGGCTTACATCCAATGAATTTTATTGCATTTTTTTAATCGGGGAGTCCCGTCTGGACTTAGGATGTAGATTCAGTCATCGAGAAAGATGATTACCAGAGCTGAGTGAAATTCATGTATAACAGCCTTGCATATACCTCAGATATTGCTTCACTGCCAACGGGCCTATTTAGTACCTCGGTGAAGTTATCTGCCCCTTTTTTGTTGAATTTCCTTTCACCACTTGGAAATGTATTTATGAATTTAAGTGCTGAGATGAGGGCAATAATTTTTGAATCTCCTTTCATCGTCTCTTCAGACTAGATGTACAATTAGATGGGAATTTCCTTTCATTATCTATCTTATAATTTTCTTTTTAGAATACGAAGTGGGGGCAATCAGATTGTATGAGGGGTGATATCTGCATAATATTTTGCAATGTAGGTATGTCAACTTACTTTGATTACTCGGTGCCAACCTTCCTTTGAATTTCACAACACCTTGGTCTGCGGTGAGAAAAAAAGGGGAAACATTTTTCTGGGGGGTTTCCTTCGAGTAAGCCTTGACCCTTCAAACTGTTGAAAAACCTAGAAACGTCATGATCCATCTATGCATAACTTGTTTAGTAAGAGACCGAGGAGTTGTGAAGACTAGCCTTCTTTCCAAAACAGGCTTACAACTTTCAAAGTTTAAACATAATCTCTTCTCCCTACATATATAAATTCAAAAAGACATTTGGCATTTTTAAGAAGACAAATTTGAGGATCGAAAAAAAGGTGATGGACAGATGTTTGTATGCTAAGGGGTAGGAGTCGAAAATTAAAACGGCTTTTTTGAAAACCCTTCCCCAGAGATGTTTCACTTTTTGTTTGTTTTAACTACCACCTATCTGTGTTTTAAGTTAAAATTATTGGGGCCCAGAGCAAGTAATTGTACCTTTTAATAATCAATTAAGTAAGAACATTAGATTTATGGGACCTTTATGATGTTTTGGAGATCTCTGCTTTCTTAAGGAACATAATTTTCAAGAGTTCGTGCCTTTACCTTACCATTTTAAAAATAACCGAAAACCTTTTCTGTCACCTTTTTTTGGTGAATGTAAATCTCTGATACATGATCTTCTGTTTTCTCCATTCGTTCTTTTAGTTTGCAAACCAAAATTCTATAAACACAAAGAGTGTCCTTTTAAAAAAAGTTAAATGTATTTGAAAACCGTGTATCTCTACTTATATTGACCTAAAAAATAAAAATTGAAAGCTTACCTTAAGGGAATCATGAAACAGAAAGAAAATACAAACCGGTATATACAATGGAAAATCTCGGAGAACTAATTATGTCATGTAGTGTTTTAGATAACGCCCATTGACAGGGGCGTTGAAGATTTTACCATCCATATTTTCTAATAAAAATGTTTTTTTTCCTTCGAAAGTTGCAACTCTAAATGGTCCATACAAAATATGATCGAATTTACCATATTTCACCGAATATTCCTTCCTAGCATCCCATCTTAAGACAAAATATCCTAGAAGAAACTCTCTGTCTTTTGTCTTACGGTCAAATAACATTTTCATGTCGTCTTGATATTTTTGCAATCTTTCGTCCACGTCGACCCTGTGCTGTTGTAATTCGATTAGTTGATTTATTCTCCTTGTGACGTGGTTTGGTTATTCTTTCTTATCTTTCCATAGTTTCATCAAGGGAAGTGCCAAGTTTATAGGTAATACCATGTTAGTCCCGTATACCATCTGGAAAGGAGAAATACCAATGGGTTTTTTTGTGCCAACCCGATTTTCCCATAGTGCATATTTTAAATGTATATGCTAGGATCTCTTATTCTCATTCAACACTTTCTTAATTATGTTGATCAGGCTCTTATTAGAAGATTCGGCCATTCCATTCCCTTGGGGATAATATGTTGTAGAATGGTCGAGTACAATATTGTACTTTTGGCAAAAACTGATCATAGCCATAGATTTAAAATCCTGAGCATTATTTGTTACTATCTTTTGGGGGCAGCCAAATCTAGATAAAATATTTTCTTCCAGGAAATCTATTACCACCGAATTTGTATTCCTCTTGGCAGGAATAGCCTCTACCCATTTAGTAAAGTAATCTGTGGCAGTTAGGATCCATTTGTGTTGAGCGCTGGTATGGGGGTTAATTTCGCCTATAAAATCCAGTCCCCACTACTGAAAAGGAGCCTTTGTTTTGATTGGAACTAAAGGTAATGATGAGATTTTATGCTTTCCTACGAATAGTTGGCAAGGGTCGCAAGCCCTGACTTTGGCATTTACATCCAAGAAAAGTTTAGGCCAATAATACCCTGCCCTCAGGATTTTATAAGTTGTCGCTCTCCAAGCGTGATGTCCCCCGCACACTCCTTCGTGGAATTCGCCTATCTATCCATAATAGCTTTGGGCATCACATTATGTGAAGCTCCATAATCTAGCATGCGGTTATGCAACAATCGATCGTGCAAATTTATGGTGATATAGAAAGGGGAAACGGTGTCTTTGGCACCCTCGAAATGTGGACCGAAAGTGATATTTGGCTTGTCATCTTCAAAATTTATTTCATTTGATTGACTTTCTTGGTTCGAGCAACCTATCACCTTGGTTATCTGTTTTCGATATGCAGGTTTTTTTTATAATTCAACCAGCGGAATCTGTATTTTGATCCTATTTATTTCATTTTCAACACTAAAACCACCACCACCTTTTTCCATTTCTCTAGTTAAAACCTCGAGGTATTTCTTCTCTAACTTATTTGTCTGAGCTGATTTATTACTCATGAGCTTACTTACCAGTGAGGGTGTTTTGGCTATCTTGATTTCCATAGTTTGGGTCTCAACTTCCATTGTTTTGAGGTTCAAAGAGTCTGCCTCCTTTGTTTTGTTGTTAGATGTTTCAGTCTCTTTCAGGGCATGCACATATATTTCACCTCTAGGGAGAATTTTCTTTGGTTGAGGAATCGATGTAGGTTTTTTTTTATACCTCAAGTTATACCTCGATTGGACCCCAGCTGTCATGGAATCAAACATTTCTTGGCATACAATGAAGTCATTGTTGTTTATATCATCTTCTTCATTTGACGATTGGGGTGTGTTCAACGACCTCTCATAATCTTCTTTAGTTACATAGGGTTGAGTGCAGTCATCGCCCAAATTTGTCACGTCTTCCTCAAGTCCCTCGAAATCTTCCAGGTCATTTCCTCCTATAAAATTTTCATTTTTTAAAGGTGTTTGGATTTTCTGATCTTCATTTTTAACCTGCCTTTGTCAATTTTGAGGGTTGGGGTTTCTTTTGAATTCTCTTTTAATGGAAGGATCACTCTTGGATTGGTCTAGCTCCATTCTGGAAATCTTATTCAACAATTCTTTAATTGCCCTAGCCATTTCATCCATTTTGTCGTTTGTAGATCTATTAGATCCTGAGGGTCCCACTTGTTCCCTAAAACATCTAGTTTCTCTGTTCCCCATTTCTATCCTAGCTTTCAACTTACCAGAGGCCATCATGTTAGATTCAATTTCTATAACATCATCCTGCATTTGGGTTAAGGTAGCACCCCGCCTTTCTCTTAAGAGAAGAGAAAAGTCGGGTTTGAAAGCTCCTACAAAGGTTACTTTGGCTGCAGGTTGGGATGGTTTGACTTCGGCTGGGATCTTATTATACAGTTTATTAAATCTTTGGATAAATTCCATCATTGTTTCTAAATTTCTTTTCTTTAAAGATCCGAACTCGATTATATAATATAAATGGTCTTTTCTCTCACCCCATTGTCTAAGAAAGGCATATTCTAAGGCATCATAAGATAGGATAGACCCTACGGGAAGGCTTTGAAACCAGGTTCGTACCTGTCCTTCAAAAGTTTGAACAAATAATCTTGAATAAATGTCTTTGTGTTCCATACCTAGAATATCAGCCAACTGATCGAAGAAATTTATATGTTAGGCCACAGTTAAGTCCCCCTCCCCTGTAAATTTTGGTAAATTTTTTATATAATTTTCAGGAAGGTTATGAAGAGGCGCGGGTAGAACTAAAGGTGCATATCTCGCAGCTACTTTAGTGAAAAATCTGGGGGACGGGGGAGGCACTTGGACCCCTGATCCTCCTCTGGCGGACACCATTGGTATTACCTGACGGGGATAGGGTGTGTTATATAGCGGGTTTTGGAAGACTGAAAATAGATTCTTAGCTTCTTCGAGATATGAGAGAAGCGAAGACGAGTGAACGGAGACGCGAGGACTTGGCTCTTCGGATTTGTAGGCGACGTAATTAGGGGATCCCGTGGGTGTGAGATTTGAGTATATAGTATACTCTTCGAGACTTGGTGAGGTCAGGAAGTCTGAAAGGAGAGTCGACGGGATATCAACTACTGATAAATTTACTGCCAGGATTTTACCTTTGTGTCCGACAGAGGTTTTCAGAAGGATTTCACTTTTAACCACAGAGATGAATAAAAATGAATTAGTGGTTTCGGGAGGTGTACTATGTGAAATTGAAGGTTCACAAGAAATTTTGGTCTTGGGCTGTGGGTGTTTAAGCTGATAGGCTGCAGTAGTTGGCTTAAGAGAACCTCTATCTTTTAGTATTTTTTTGGGATCTGAAATAGGCGTGGTTTTCTTGTTCTTTGGGTTTTGTCTGGTATTCCTTCGACTAGATGCCAGATTACTTATACGTAGAGTCACCAAGTGAAAGATAATAAAATCCTTTAGAAAGTGCTCACTCTTTGTTCACTATCAAAAGGTGAAACTTGAAAATATGTCATTCTTCCCAGGGAAAACGTTTCGTAACTTCATCCCCGGAAACATCGCCAAAAAGATGTTGTTCCAGAGTCTGTAATTAAGGCTTTAAAAATTATAGTGTCTAGGCATCCGAAAGTTAGTAAGATGTAAAAAGGAGGAGGGTATACCTTCAGGAAAGGAATCTAGGGTTGATTTCTAGGCTGTCGCTACCTGGCTTCCAACATTTCCTGGATGTTTATATCCCTTTCAATTGCATCCCATGAACGTTCAAGTTCTACCCGAGTGTTAGCCATTTTAAGTATGGTATCAAAGAGATTTAAAGCAATGTGGGTTTGATCTGTCAAGCCGAGTTCAATATTGGGTTTTCTTACAACAGGGACAGTCATAGAGGAACAAAAAAAATTAAGGAACTCCAATTTTTTTTATGTTGTATCAATTTGATTTTATTAAAGAGAACTTTAGAAATCAATATTAAAAGAAAATTGCAAACCAAAGGCCTTTTTCCATAAATGTGTTATATTTGAAATAAATGGTGTATGAATTATGGGAAAAACATTAAGCTATCTATAGAATAAGGCTCATATCGAGAGATAATCTCACTCTGTAAACAGGAGAAGAAAATAAGGCAAGAAATGGTTCGATGACACATAAAATATGAGAACCTAAAGATCTATAGGTCTTGTACCTTCTAGTAGCCGATACAGAGGAAAAACTATAACCAATAGATAACTAAACATTAATCACTGCAATAGAAGTTTTACTAAATTGCAATGCAACATTCATCATATATATATAAGTGAAATAATAATGAATATGAAATAACAGAGAGAACAAACTCATAACATAGTAGTGACGAAATTAGGAATATTTGGATTTCTTTGTATTAAGTCTTGAAAAGAGACAGTCTCTATTACAATTAATCAAAAAGGTCCAACCTTTTTTTCTTTCTTCAAAATGTATATTTATACAAATTTTTACACGCTGGAATCTCAATAGTTCCACAAGTTTTCGGTTACAATCAAAAGGAGTCGAAATGTTTCGTTTCTTTATCTCTGTTTTCATTTGGTACCTGAAACCTGCCTCTTCGCATGCTCCTTGCAAATAACGCACTTCTCCACCAACTGTGATATCAACTTAGATGGCTCTGCTTGATTATTTGCCTAAAAAATATAACAGTCTTTCATCAATAGTGACAGCTTTCATTCCACCTGTTGATCTTTGGCATTGATAGAGCATAACAATATACTCGGTTTAATTATCCATTTGTCTATTTGCACTATGTCTGTTTGAGTTATTTTTGATATTTCGGCTAATTCTCTTTCTTCCTTTTCCTTGATATTAAGCATATATTTAGTTGTATTTATCTGACCCAGTATCTCCATGCCACTTTCACCATCGAAACCCATACAAATCTTACTTAAAAGACCAAAAATTTCTTCACAATATTTCCTTAGCTTCATAGCTTGTTGTTTACCTTCAGATATATTTCGATCCCATTCTTTCAAAAAAATATTACCCCTGGTCTGCTCTGCAATGGGAAAACTAGAACTACTGCTTGTTTCCCTTCTTGTTGTGGCTATAATAGCCTCCTGGAATGCCACCCGAGCTGCTTTGGCATCCCTTTCTTTAAGAGAGAGGTTTTTCAACACTTGATCAATGAGTTGGAAGCTGCTTTTAATTGTTTCTACTTTAACAAGAAGACCCTGTTGTGCCACCGATAACCTTTTTCTGATCTCTATTGCCTGGGATTGAAATATCCTGATGTCGATTACCTTGTCTTCGATGAATTCTAGTTTGTCCCGAAGTTGGTCTATCAATTCTCCCTGCTGGCTTATCTAAGTCTGACTCATTTGAACCTTCAACTGTGTCTATTCGAGATCGACTTTAAGCTACTCAATTTCTTTTTGATCTTCTATTATTGCTTTCTCTAAAGTTGCACTTGCCTTATCTTTAGCAGCAACCTCTGATGTGGCTAGTTTAGCCTCTAGTGTCTTGATCAAACGATTTTTTCATTTTAGCTGATATTTTAGGGTCCCGACTGAATATGGTTCACCATGGCGAAAGAACCCAATGTTCCTACTATTTGCGTCGCGAATTCTACTTTCTTCATATTTTTCCCATCAGTTAAAATTTTAAATTTCTTAGAGATAGTACTTGCCTCTTGGTAGAGTTCTTTTCTCATAACCACTTTCCTTTTCTTATCGAAGAAGAATTCATTTGGACGTAGCTCTTCAACTGATATAGGTGTCAATTTTTCACCCAAAATCCAACCTGTGTCCGAGATTCCCTTTACAGATTGTAGGGGGGTAATGGTGGCGATGGGATTGCCGACCTGTTTAGAAGATTTCCCGGGAGTAATGACCAAAGTTGGCTCGCTTGAAGGACCGAAATCCTCGACTTCCTGTTTTGGGCCCCCATATTTATCTTCTTTATCTTTTTGTTCTTCTTGGCCAGGTGGTGAACTTTTAGAGCCTCCGACTTCTGTTTGTTGCTCCTCTACTTTTGTCAGATATTCACCCTGCAATACTGGAGGAAGGAAACTTCTCCTATGCTCTTGGAATCTGAAAACATCGGCCCACTCTTCAGGCGACAGGGCTTGTATTCGAGCGAAAACCTCTTCATAATATTTCGTGCCTTGGAAAATATCATCATGTGGTGAATTCTCGTGCTCAAATCTTTTAAGGCCACAATTGGCCAAATGATTACTCATGAACCTGTGTGGATCGTGTTTCTTGAATTCGATATGAACCAATTTTATATCTTCTAGGGTTTTTGCCTCGACCTTTGAATGCCCAAAGTCTAATAATGAATACGTGTTTAAATGAAGAGGGAAAGGTGGCCATACCTTTTTTGAAAACCCTTTCAGTTCTTTACTTATACCATTGATTACGGTTTTCCTGGCTATGTCGCGACAAGTCAGTCTGTTGGGTATAAGTAAGGGTAAAGCATGTGGAGGGAAGGAAGTGCCAAAAACCTTGATGTATGAAAATTATTTCTCCACATACCAATCAGCCACTCTGCTTAAATTTGTCGTGATGCTATCCGATATCCTGGGTGGCGGATTACCGAAGATGGCAACATGCATCGGTACCATTACCCAGTTGAAGATTTCGTATGCAAAATCTAAAGCCTTGTCCTCCCAAATCTTAGAATGGTATACATGGACTGGCTCAGCATCTGATGAAGCCCAGCTCCAATTCATCAAGGGAAAAGGCGTCATGGAACATACTGCGTCCATGAGATATGCAGACATAAAAAATGAAGCAACTTTCCCACTCTCTTTCTACGTCCTATATTCTATAATCCGACTGGTCAGGCTATCTGATAATATTTTGGCCCAATCGAAAGAAGAGCCTTCTTCTATTGAGTATATCAAGGGCACCCATTGGAGGAAAAAATGTGTGGTGTCTTCCCTCCCATACAATCTACAGGTCATCATCGCTACGTATTTGAACTATGGTTCCAAAGAAGATATGGAATAAATTCCATTGTTGTTTGCCCTGAACTTCGATGGGTGTGAGACCCAATCCTTAATCAAATCAGATAAAATTTTCATGTATTTCTTGCATTCCTTCTGTTTAAAACCATCTAGAAACTCTGCACTGTACGTGAAGTCTGACGTGGGTGGTAATTTGTACATCGCCTGTAAGTTTTCTGGTCTAAAGGTCCCAACAATGACCTTTGCTCATTGATGATGGTTCTGGTAGGGATGTCTACATGATCTAGCACCCATCGTATCATGTCATAGTAAGGAAGAAGGTGTGGCCTGGCCGCTACTTTGTGCATATCTGCCTGGAAAACGATCTTGTATTTGGTAGTCATGTCATATTTCTCGTTGTCACTGGAATCATACGAATAGTTCACCACATCTGACTGCAAAACCTCTGAGACATATGACCAGGTTCACATGGAATCAACGCTCCAAGGTGAAGTATTCGAAACATTGTTAGAACCTTGTCCTGAAACCTCAACACTTTCCTTGGATGCTTTTCGCGGGGCATGACAGGGGATTGTAACTTAGCTCTTCTGCAATAAAAATTCATATACATATAGAAGTTAGCTTACTGAGAAAAAATTCTCTGTGCAGGATAGAAATGAACTTTATGAATAAAATAGGAAGCAAAAGATCTATATCTTCGAACATTTAACACATTGATGTCCTTAGGAACAGAACGGTCGAATCATATTTAGATAGAGATTTTGGCAATAAAAACCATATCCTTACCTTTCCGTTTCACCTTATTTCCAATTAATGCCATAAAATTCGACAGTTCGTGGGACAAGCTGGTGCAAGGAACATTTGAAATTACCTCGTAAACTACGCGTTATTATCATTTTCATTAAACATTGATTATGGTTGGCTTGGCTTCCTTAATCAGGATTTAAATCAATCATTTCGGTGTTCGTCGTATCGAGATTTTCAACTCTAACCTTTCGACCCTCTAAAACCCGGGATTGCGATGATTATACTTAATCAGGCAAGGATGTAACTAGGATTAAGTGTTTTAATTGATTACGCTTTAATTTATATCACCACTTTGGGGCTCGAAACTTCAAAGGTATTGTTTCCGGGAGGAAAGTATGCCGAGTTGCGAAATCCTGAGGAACTTAAATCATGGTCAAGACTAATCAACCTTGACTCTATCCCAAGTTACTTAGGTAAAAGTTTCGTGGCTTCATCTTTCAGAGTTTTAGCGGTAATGTTTTAGGAGAGAGTGAACACTGAGATGCGAAATCCCGACAACATTTGACTGGGGTTTACATGGTCCCACTCTTAGCTTTCACCTGAGGTAAGATTTTGAAACTTTTCGTGACCTCACTCCCGAAGAGAGATATGCCGAGGTACGAAGAGCGATATGCCGAGGTACGAAGAGCAACAACCTTCGTTTAACGATAAAAAGTGGTAACTTATGAAACATCACATCCCCCGCTATTTCGCATGTTGAGACTACTGAGATTTTCAGTAGGTGAATATCACGAAGCAAAAAAGAACTTAAGAACTGACAATTGATTTTAAAAAAAATATTTGTACAAAATAAAAAGGTGTCTCCAACAGGTACCATTAGATGGGTTGTCCAAATTGTTTTCTTTCGATGATATTTATTGAGGGATTTTCCTAGTTTCCTTTCTTTGCTTCCCTAATTTCTTCATTGTTTCTTTTTCTTCAATGATTGGTGTCACCTTGGGTGGAGGATATTCTCTTGTGAGGTACACCCATATTGTGCACCACTTCTTTCTAACTAGTTTCTTAATGGGGTCAGTTCGACTGATATTTGACCAACATCTTCACACCGGTGTTGATCGACCTGTGTTATGTTCTTGCTGCTCTTCCATCCTTTGTTTCTTTTGCCTGCTTGTCTTGACTTACTTATCTATAGTTTCTCTAGCATTCTTTTCATTTTTTGTGCTTTTATTTTAGGTTAGTTGTAGATTCTTGGAATTGTGGGACAATACTCAACTTTATGATGTTTTCAGCAACCACTTGGTCCTTTTATTTCTGTCGAGCACTCTCAGTTAAATTATTTGTAAATTCAAAAAATTTATGTATTATTTGTGGATCACTAAAGTCAAGGGTTGCATCTGATTTGAATATTTCTTGCCACAACATATCTACATTATCAAAAATAATATTAACATTGATGTCTTTCTTACCTTTAGTCATTTTTTCTTGTTTCTTTCTTTTGGACGGGATTTGCTTCAATGGAGGGCTTGCTTCATCATCCAAGTTTCAAACAATGTTATGCATATGGTTATGTTATATTGATCAAAAAAAGGAATATAACATAAATTACCAACAAAATATAGAGAATAGCACACCAAAATGATACCTTTATTGAAACATGAGTAATGTTAACTTGCATCTTCGAGGGGACAACCTCTAGTAGAGAAGCACTCTATTACAATAATTATCAAGACAAAACTTATCATGCCCTCAAATTTTATTTATAATAAATCTATCTACCAAAAGAATAGCCTAGAGGAAGATCTTTCTAGAAGCAAAAGCTTCTATCATGTCTTCTTATATTTGACTTGTTCACCTTATTACTAGGACTTATTTATTAATATCGACCTTTATTACATGGAAAATATATTATTCTACCTACGTGAGGGGTTAGGGATGTTAGGTCCATAACATTCCCTCTCCCTTAAAAACATATTTTTCCTCAAGGCTTGAGATGAGGAAATTGCTACAAAATGGTACCCGACTCCCAAGTGGCATATTCTAGTTGTGTGTCCTTCCATTGAACTAAAACTTACTTTATAGTGCACTAGAGGAGATGATGCTCGCGCTGGTCCAAGACTGCTTTTGGATGCAACGAAATCGAACCTTCTTCATCCAACTCAGGTAGAATGGTATGATTCTGGCACCTAGTGCCAAGCACTTTCTTTAAGAAGGTAGCATGAAAAGCTAGATGGAGCTTAGAGTGACTGGACAACTCTAACTGGTAAGCCACTATCCCCACTCTCTTGAGAATACGATAAGGACCATAAAATTCGGGGGTGAATTTTTGACAGTGTTGGTATTTGAGTGAAGTCTTCTTGTAAGGTTGCAAATGAAGAAACACATGTTCCCCTTCAACAAATTCACGTTCAGAATCACCCTTATCTTCTTTTTGTTTCATGTGATTTTGAGCCATGAAATTCTTTTATTTGAGAGTACAGAGAATGGCCATGTGGATTGTAAGAGTTTGATCCATCTGCTGAACCTTGGAGACACCAGGCATGTATGATAGAACTTAGGGTGGATTTTGTCCATAAATTTCTTCAAAAGGAGTCATACAAGTGACAGTATGGTAAGAGGTGTTATACCAACATTCAGCTAGGTGTAACCATTGAACCCACTATTTTTTTCTATCAGACACAAAACACCTCAAATAGGTTTCCAAACACTTGTTGATCGCTTTAGTTTTTCCATCAGTCTGAGGTTTATGTGCTGAGATGCAATTGGGTTCCCTCGAGTTGGAACAATTCTTTCTAGAAAGTGCTGGTAAAAGTTGGATCACGGTCATAAACAATAAAATGAGGCATGCCATGGAGTTTAAATATATTATCCATAAAAAACTGAGCCACAATGGATGTTATGAATGGGTGTTGAAGAGAACATAAACGATCATATTTTGAAAGACGATCCACTACTACCATCATGACCGACTTATTTTCTGATTTAGGTAAGCTAACAATGAAGTCCATAGAAATATCTGTCAAAATTGTTAGACAACTGAGAGGGGGGGGGGGTGAATTAGTTGTTTCTGTGCTTAAACAATTATGGTTCTTTTAAACTCTTTCTAGAGACATTGAATGATGATCACAATAATGCAGGGAAATAAACAATGGCACTTTTAGCATCATTCACATATATGAGAAACACAGAGACAGATATTTCCCGAGGAAACCCATGCAGGGTAAAAACCTCTTTTTCTTTTTATGATATGTAATGGTTACAATATTTACAGTATCATACATATGAGCACCAACTCATAATGAGGCTACAACCTCAGTTTTGCAAGCTGCAGCTTGCTGAGAGCACCAACTCTCTATTTTCTCTAGCACCCACTAGAGGGAAGCACCAACTCCCTAGTTTCTATAGCACCAACTAGAAGGAAGCACTAACTCCCTGGTTTCTCTAGCACCAACTAGAAGGAAGCACCAACTCCTTGTGTTCAAGCACCCACTTGAACCCTTGAGGACACAATTCCTCCCTAGCTCCTCCCAACCACCTTGAAATATAAATATTTGCTACTGAAACTTATTACAGTGATTTGATGTTCAACAATGGCTTACCAGACTAATCACTGTTCTGCTGCATTTCGTTCCTTTGTTTGCCTCATTATCTTTCTGCACACATCACTTACGCTGTCTGTTCTTCTGCTTTTTATGCTCTGTGCGCCATGTCCATTCACTGCACAGTTCCTCTTCTCTGCTCTTCAGATGCTGCACTCTCCTCCTTCTTCACACATGAACCACCTTCACCAACAACATTCACAACTACCTCCAACAGCAACAACAACCTCTTCTCTTCTCTGTACCGTATATATATAGCTTCTGTGCATCTTGTGCATGCAATATTCGCCATTCCTCTGCATGCTCATCCCGCGCTAATCTTCTCCACATCTCAAGTGTTCTATGTGATCATCATCGTGAATCTTCAGCTTCTCTGGCTCTTTTTCACGCGTTCATCATCACTGGGTGTTATGCTAAGATTCCTCACCCTCTCTGGCAGTTGAGACTCTTCATCTTCTCTGTGACAATCGAGCTCACCTTCTCTGTTTCAGTTACAGGCCTCAATTCCCATCTAGCTGTCCATAACCTTCACGGACATCTTCATTCCTCTTGAATATTCCTAGCGGCTCTTCACCTTCTTTGTCAATCATCCCATGTGTCTTCAAGTCCTCTGGCTGGAACCATTAGTGGTTTCTGGCAGTTATACTATGTCGTGCTACAGTAGCCCTCCAATCTCGTTCAGGTTAATCTACGTCGTTGAATGAGATTTATTAATTTTTCCTTTGAATCGGGTTTCAACATTTGTGTTCTTGCCTCTCGAAGTCACGATCCCTGAAACTCTGATATGGAGCTTATCTAGACTGACTCCTTCTCTTCCCGTGACCAAGGGTTGTGACCACAACCTTATGCATAAGGCGCTTTCACGATTTCGCATATCGCAAATTCATAATTCAAGTTGCTTTGTTTCTTTTGTCTCTCCATATTGCGATTCACGAAACTCCGACACGAAGTTGAACCAATGGTCCAGATTCATTCTCGATTGAATGGCTGCGATTGAATCATGATATCGCATATCACGATTTTGGCATTCTTGTTGTCAAATATTTTTGTCACTCCAAAGTCCCGATTCACGAAACTCCGATAAGGAGTTAAATCAACGGTCCAGATATGATCTCTATTCAGCGGCTGCGATTAAATCGCGATATCGCATATCGCTATTTCAACATCCTTGATGTCAAGTGTTCTTGTCACTTTAAAGTTCCGAACCCTGATACTCCATGAAGAAAATCAACGGTCTAGATTACTTCTTAGCTTAACGGCTGTGATTAAATCACGAATTTTTATATCGCGATTTCGGGGTTTCTGTTGTATTGTTTATTTGACATCTCCAACACGCGATCCCCGAAACTCTGGCGTTGACTGGAATTAACGGTCCAGATTAAAGCTTGATCTGACGGCTCAGATTTCATCGCGATTTTTCATATTTCGATTATGCCCTCTTCTCCTTCCACTTTAAAGACCGTGCAGGTTCTCCCCGATCCGATGGTGGTCGGACACTACGCACGGATCTGACGGCTGATATCTGTCTCCCTCTTCAACGATCAGAGATTCTTCTTCTCAGACTTTCGCTCATTCGCTGCCTTCGATCATTCACATTCTTCTCAAACTTTCTCTCATTCACTGCCTTCGATCATTCACTGCTTTCGATCATTCACCTTTCTGAACTTATCTTTTGTTTGCTTGTCGATAACAAACTTTTTTTTCTCATGTCATCTTCATTGTTGCCATCAATGAGAAGCATTCGCTTCCTTCTAAACATTTGCCAACAATCTCCCCCTTTGGCATTGATGGCAACTAAGGCACCCGAATTCTTTTCTCCCCCTTTGGCATCAATGTCAAAGAAGAGACATGCTCCCCATGAGCTATTGCAGTAATTTTAGGAGGCATTAGATAATCAAACAATACAAATATCCCCCTAACAAGATGGAATCTTTTAGGTGTGAAATGAAATGACACCCATCTTCTGTCTGAGATATTCAAACGGTGTCTGGGCCAGGGGCTTATTAAAGATATCTGCAATTTTTTCTATAGTGGGAATGTAATGGACCTGAACAATCTGATTGGTGACCTTCTCTCTCAGAAAATGATATTTTATGGGAATATGTTTTGTCTTGGAGTGGAGGACAGGATTTTTAGACACACTGATGGCACTTGTGTTATCACAATGAATTGGGATCGTTGAAGTATATTTTACCTCTAAGTCTGCAAGTGTCTGAATCATCCATAATACCTGTGTGAAACAGGTGGCAGCAGTAATGTACTCTGCCTCTGTGGTTGATAAAGAAATGGAACCTTGTTTTTTACTAAGCCAGGCTACTAAGGAGTTACCCAAGAAGAAGGCTCCTCCACTGGTGCTTTTTCTTTGATCAACACAATTTGCCCAATCTGCATCTGAATAAGTAGTCAACTGAAGACTTTGATTTCTGGGATACCACAGACCATAAGTCATTGTTTCTTTTAAGTACCTGAATATCCTTTTG
>JZKD02S1810473.1:70011-87847 GCA_000966675.3 Picea glauca
CTAGAAGGAAGCACCAACTCCCTGTGTTCAAGCACCCACTTGAACCCTTGAGGACACAAGTCCTCCCTAGCTCCTCCCAACCACCCTGAAATATAAATATTTGCTACTGAAACTTGTTACAGTGATATGATGTTCAACAATGGCTTACCAGACTAATCATTGTTCTGTTGCATTTCGTTGCTCTGTCTGCCTCATTGCCTTTCTTCACACATCACTTACGTTGTCTGTTCTTCCGCTTTTTATGCTCTGTGCACCATGTCCATTCACTGTATAGTTCCTCTTCTGTGCTCTTCAGCTGCTTCACTCTCCTCCTTCTTCACACATGAACCACCTTCACCAACAACATTCACAACTACCTCCAATAGCAACAACAACCTCTTCTCTTCTCTGTACCGTATATATATATCTTTTGTGCATCTTGTGCATGCAATATTCTCCATTCCTTTGCATGCTCATCTCGCGCTAATCTTCTCCACATATCAAGTGTTCTGCGTGATCATCATCGTGACTCTTCAGCTTCTCTGGCTCTTTTTCACGCATTCAGCATCATTGGGTGTTATGCTGAGATTCCTCACCCTCTCTGGCAGTTGAGACTCTTCATATTCTCTGTGACAGTCAAGCTCACCTTCTCTGTTTCAGTTACAGGCCTCAATTCCCATCCAGCTGTCCATAACCTTCACAAACATCTTCATTCCTCTTGAATATTCCCAGTGGATCTTCACCTTCTCTGTCAATCATCCCATGTGTCTTCAAGTCCTCTGGATGGAACCATCAGTGGTTTCTGGTAGTTATACTATGTCGTGCTACAGTAGCCCTCCGATCTCCTTCAGGTTAATCTACGTCGTTGGATGAACTTTATTAATTCTACCTTTGAATCGGGTTTCGGAATTTGTGTTCTTGCCTCTCGAAGTCGCGATCCGCGAAACTCCGATATGGAGCTTATCTGGACTGAATCCTTCTCTTCCCGTGACCAAGGGCTATGACCAGAGCCTTATGCATAAGGCGCTTTCGCGATTTCGCATATCGCAAATTCATAATTCAAGTTTCTTTGTTTCTTTTGTCTCTCCATATTGCGATTCGCGAAACTCCGACATGGAGTTGAACCAACGATCAAGATTCATTCTCGATTCAATGGCTGCGATTGAATCGCGATATTGCATATCGCGATTTCGGCATTCTTGTTGTCAACTGTTTTTGTCACTTCAAAGTCCCGATTCATGAAACTTCGATAAGGAGTTAAATCAACGGTACAGATCTTATCTCTATTCAATGGCTGCGATTAAATCGCGATATCGCATATTGTGATTTCGACATCCTTGATGTCAAGTGTTCTTGTCACTTCAAAGTTCCGATCCCTGATACTCCATGAAGAAAATCAACGGTCTAGATTACTTCTTAACTTAACGGCTGTGATTAAATCGTGAATTTGTATATCACGATTTCGGGGTTTCTGTTGTATTGTTTATTTGACATCTCCAACACGCGATCCCCGAAACTCCGATGTTGACTGGAATTAATGGTCCAGATTAAAGCTTGATCTAACGGCTCAGATTTCATCGCGATTTTTCATATTGTGATTACGCCCTCTTCTCCTTCCACTTTAAAGACCGTGCAGGTTCTCCCCGATCCAATGGTGGTCGGACACTGTGCACGGATTTGACGGCTGATATCTGTCTCCCTCTTCAACGATTAGAGATTCTTCTTCTTATACTTTTGCTCATTCGCTACCTTCGATCATTCACATTCTTCTCAAACTTTCGCTCATTCGCTGCCTTCGATCATTCGCTGCCTTCGATCATTCATTTATTTCGATCATTCACCTTTCTGAACTTATCTTCTGTTTTCTTGTCGATTACAAACTTGTTGTTCTCATGTCATCTTCACTGCTGCCATCAATGACAAGCATTCGCTGCCTGTTAAACATTTGCCTACAAAAATAGTAGGTGGAATCGAAGATGGTTGGAGTGTTCCTAGAGCTTTAACTATATCTCCCTTATTGCGTTGACAAGTATCAAATTCATCTACAAAGGTGTGGATATCCTGTTTCATACCATCCTCCCCCCCAAAAAAAATGGTTGATTCGTTAATAGGTTTTGGTAAAACTGGAATGCCCAGTTGTAGGTGAAGCATGAAACTCAAAGAGCACAGTGGATTTAAGGTTCAACTGTTTTCTTAAATACAATATACATTTATAACGAAGTTCGTCATAATTTAATGAGTACCTTGAAGAAGCTTGTGGATCCTACTGTAGTGTTTGGATTAGTATGGAAAGTTTGGGGTCTTGCAACCATTCCTGGAAAACCTCTTGAAGCCAATATGTGATAATGAAAGAGAGGGAAAAAAGGGACCTATATTCTTCATAGTTCATGGAAAGGGAATCAACCACAACATTTTCTTTTCCTTTTTTGTATATGATTGCATGATCATACCCAAACACATTGGTTACCCATTTTTTTTTCTCGAGGAAGAAATTCATTGTTCCATAAAATACTTGAGCCTTTGATGACCAGTTTTAATTTGGAAGTGTTGCCCCAAGAGATTACGATGTCAGAGATCCACAACATGAAAAATAGCCAACATTTACTTTTCATAGGTGGATTGTTCCAAATGGAACTCGAACAATTGTTTTCTAGTGAAATTCAAAGGTTAACCATCTTGCATGAGGACAACCCCAATGCCTTTCCCTCAGGTGTCACATTACAATACAAAGGTCATGTTTAAGTCAGGTTGATCCAAAACATGAGAAGTGCACATAGTCTCTTTAAAAGATTGGAAGGAATGGTCTATTTCTAGAGTCCAACTGAAATCATTCTTTTTAAGTAGTGTTGTGAGGGTAGCCACCATTTTTCCATAATTCAGAACAAACTTGCGATAATAGCTCGTAAAACCCAGGAAACCACACAGACTTTTAAGATTTTTTGGGCACATCCAATCCTACATAGCTTCATTTTTCTTCGAACCCACCCTGACACCATCCTTTCCGAAAATATGTCCCAGGTACTCAACTTCATAGGATCCAAAAGAACATTTAGACTATTTAAGAAAAAAATTGTGCTGAGATAGTAGTTGTAGAGATTGATCCACATGGGTAAGATGGGATTCACAAGTTTTTCTATAGATGAGAATATCATCAAATAAAACGAAAAAAAATGACGGAGGGAAGGATGGAAGACATGATTCATGATACTTTGAAAAGTGGAGAAAGCATTATAGATGTCGAATGGCATAACCAAGAACTCATAAGGACCCTCATGAGTTATGAATGTAGTCTTGGGAATGTATTCTTTCATACAAATCTAGTGGTATCCAAAGTGAATATTCAGTTTGGTAAAATAATGAGCACCACGTAATTCATCCAAAAGGTCGTCAATAACAGGAATGGTAAATTTATCTTTGATTGTGAGTTTGTTGAGGGTGCAAAAATTAGGATGCATGTTCCAAGTGCCTTATTTCTTGAGTACCATGACTATTGGAGAAGAATAAGGGTTGGTACTAGGGCATAAGACACCGAATTTCAAAAATTCTTGAACAACATTCTCAATTTCATTCAGTTGGGCTAAGGGGTGATGACAAATGAAAGAATTTAGAGGAACAATACCCAAAACTAGTAGAATGGAATGATCATGGACACCTCAAGAAGGGGGAAGTCCCTACGGGGTTTGAAACACATATTGGTATTGGGAGAGGATATATTGGAGTTCAGGATGGATAGAGGGTGTCTCAACTTCGGAATGGAAAGAATTTGGGAAATAATTCCAGAATGACCTTTTCTAAGGAGATTTTCCATTCAATGGGAACTAGGGATCTCTAGTGACCCTTTTATTATGCCTTGGAACTGGTGTTGTTGGTCCTCCTACTGGAATTGCATGGTTAATTTATGGATATACATGGTGATAGGGCCGAGAGTGCGTAACCATT
Source organism: Picea glauca (assembly GCA_000966675.3). Classification (NCBI taxonomy): domain Eukaryota; kingdom Viridiplantae; phylum Streptophyta; class Pinopsida; order Pinales; family Pinaceae; genus Picea; species Picea glauca. The sequence goes on from JZKD02S1810473.1 coordinate 73,930, forward strand.
CAACACCAAGTACAATGTCACAACCGTCCATGTTAATAGAAAACATATTATATTTTAGGTGGTACTGACCAATTTGTAAGCGCACATTTTCACAACACCTTCCACATTTTATGGAACCCCCATTGGAAATCATGATTTGGAAATTATTAACTGGACGGATATAGAAATTGACTTCTTAAGAAATGTGGAGATGAATAAAATTATGGGTTTTGTCACTGCCAACTAGAATTATAACTTTCTGGTTCTTAATGTATCCAATTAACTTGAGGGTTTGGGGAAAAGAGAAACCAATGAGTGCAATCAGGGAAATCATTGGTTCAAATTCTAGTGGATCAGAGGGATTATTAAGATCAACTATTGGGGGTAGCTTGGGTACATGGGAAACATATGCCTCTTCTTCAGAAACATCCTCAGACATATCCATAAAAATATTTTGTTCCTTGTACTTGTACCCTGGAAAATATTTGATATCACAATTATAACAAAGACCCTTAAGTTGGAATTCAACCATTTTGTCCCAAGTCAATTTATGTATCTTGAGGGGAGTGGTAGGAGGGGAGGGAAGGGTGGGTTTAGGGAGAGGAATAAAGGGTATTTTTCTGGTTTTGGTTGAGACTAATTGTCGTGATTCCTTGTCCCTTTTAGTAGCTTCCAACCAAGTCTGGGAGTGAGTGATGAGGACATGAGCACATATTTCATCTTTGAGGCCATTGATAAAGAATTCCCTAAAAAAAAACATATGTCATGCCCTCCATTATGAAAGCCAATTTCTCAAAGGAAAATATAAACTCTTCCACTAGGCTAGTTTGTTTCAACTTGGTCAAACGACCTAAATGATGATTGTCGATGTCAAAGCAGTCATAAAGATTTGCAAAAAACTATGTCCAAAACGCATACCCTTGGTTTGCATTTTTACGTCATTGCCACCATTTCCATCATTTAGGATCCAATGGAGAACAACGTAACAGAGTTTTTCCAACTAATCAGTAATGTCGTGCAAATATAAGTAGTGTTCCATTTGGGTGACCCATCCCATGGGATATGAGCCATAAAAAAATTTCACATCCACTGTAGGAAGGTGTAGGTCACACTGAAAGTGATTAGACTGGAAATTCTAGGAAGTGGAGGAAGTATCACCTTCAGGGTGCAAAGGTTGGTCACATGAGGGAAGGCCTCCATGAATATTCAGTTTGGAAAAGATTTGAACAAAAAAGGATTCAAGTTGGACTTTCATGTGGGAAGAGAGGTACTTCATCATGTCATGTTTCAGGGCTTCCATTTTGGCATCTATGGTGGAATGCATGGAGGAATTGATGGTGGAAATATTGACATGGATTTGTTGCAATTTATTCTAGGCCATGCAGAGATCAGATGACAAGGTATTGAAGTGTGATTCAAGGTCTTGGTTGAGGGTGTGGGCCATGGTGAAATGGGGGACCAGAAAGGGGGAGGGTGGGTCCTCATAGAAAATGGGTTATGGGTGAAGGGTATCATGATGATCAGGGCGAAAAGGGGAATCCAATGGGATAGGTCCCAAATAAATGGGTCAGGACCATAGGAAAAGAAGGGTTGAAAAATGATAGGTATCATTGGGATCCAAACAAAAACATGAATCCAATGGGATAAGTCTCAAATAAGGGTGCGGGCAGTACCCATACTTTTGTTTTTAACTCCTACAGATTTATACTCCGATCTAAATAATACTACAGTGGGAAAATGCCCAAATTCTTAACAGGAAGAAATGTGTAGTAATTTCACAACTAGAATGCAAGAGGCAAGGTTACACGACAATAGATCTTGCCTGTTCCTTTTCTATTTTGTGTCCCTCCCAAGGATTAGGTTGTTCATAATTCCTACAGACAATGGTTTTCCATGTGCTATATCTCTCTGATATACGTGTGGGATCAAATAGTGGTACTCGTCCCAATATCTCAGGTAACCAACTAAGGAGGCTAGTTCATACCCTTAGTTGCACTACCCGATTACCCAGGTACTAGAGAGTATCTTCCCAAGTGTTTTTCTTGGTGGCACTATAGCAGCCGGGAGGTCGATCGATTGATCTATAGTGGGGTTCAAGATACCTAGGAAAGTTTGTATACATTTGTTATCTAATGTGATACCATTGGAAGGGGTACCAACAAGGGTTACAAGGGTGTCCAACAATGTGAGATTAAAAACCTCTTGTATTTTTTTCATGTATACTTCCCTGACTGTGGATTTATGTATAGAACGACAAATCACTATAGTTTAAAGACGTCGGAACACGTCTCTACACTGTAAAAAAAATAACCCACTATTCATGTCCAGGAAAGTGCTCTAATACCACTTGTTATGCACCATGTTATGTTATATTTAGAAGAACCAAGAATATCGCATAAATTACCAATGGAACGACAAAATATAGAGAAGAAAACACCAAAATGATACCTTTATTGAAACAAGAGTGATGTTCACTTGCCTCTTCGAGGGGGAAACCTCCAGTAGAGAAGCATTCTATTACAATAATTATCAAGACAAATATTCTCATGCCCTCGACTCCTATTTATACTAAATCTATATACCAAAAGAAAAATCTAGAGGAATATATTTCTAGAAGAGAAAACTTCTATTAGGCCTTCTTACATTTGAATTTTTCACCTTATTACTAGGCCTTATTTATTAATATTGGCCTTTATTACATGTACAATATATTATTATACCTATGTGAGGGGTTAGGGAGGTTAGGTCCCTAACAAACAAATGGATCTGTATATAACATTGCTTCCCTTTCTTATTCTTGTTGACCATCTATAAGGGGTGTTATAATAACTAACTTAGTGCTTGGTATATCTAGTGGAATTGGTGTTTGGAACCCTAGTTGTCTCTCCAACTCTTGAAATATTTGGAGATGCGTTGGTTGAGACACTATCTCTTATGGTGGCAGCCCTCCACTAATTCCACACCACAACTTGGTGTGGTAGAGGATGAGTTGAACGTGTGCACTAGGTTGTAAGGCTTCATGAACCTTTTGATTGAATCTACATTTAAGGGAGACATTCTTTAGATGTTTCACCCAACACTTAGATGATCCGACTTCCCCAGGTGCAAAAGAAGTGTAGTTATTCATGGGAAGAGTCCTCTTCAGAGTGAATGCAGGTTCTATGACAAGGCTGAATGTACTCATGGAGAGTCATATTAGGAGTGTTGGGAATTTGATGGCCCATCCATACTCTTGAAAGTCAATGTGGTTGCTTATAATTAGCATGGCTAAGTGCTCATCCCAGTCGAATCGTGCTCTCAACTAGAGTATTTCGCCAATTGGTTCCAACATCATGAGCTTCACATCTAAATCTAAACCAACAATTGTAAATCATAGAGACACTATGATGCATGCCCATTTTGCATGAGGTTCAATTACTTTATTAATTAGAAGTCCTTTCAAGTTTTTAGTTGACGTCCCTCCTATGAGGATTTGCAACCAGTCATTGGTATTTAATGTTTTAGTCACATATGTGCCTCCGTGTGGTATTCCATTAATCTCGTGGATCAGAGATCCTATGATTCCAACTAGATAATCGAGCCAGAGGTATCCACTATGATAACGACTTATGAGGAATTTTGTAGCTTCCTCTTTCCATTTGTTGAATTATGCAATTTGGGGTGCACCCAAAAAGTGTTGAATTCCTTCTTGATCGAGGAAATTAGTTTCCTCCTTCCATTGGTTGTCATCCATTCCCCATGACATAAAGTTCTTTCATTATCAATTCCAGTTTCTTTCTTTGATTTGCGACCCGTGAATGTTTTGCATTTATATTTCCAATTTCGTTACACTCGATTTGTTGAAATTTTCCTTTGTCTTTGTTTCAACTAAGGAATCTTCTAATTTTCCCCTTATTCTAGGCATATATGTAATTTATTTCTTATCAAATGTGGTTTTCTAAGGCTCTGGAGTTGGGTGTGCAACTTCAATTTTGAGACTCTGCTTGCTTAAATGATCTGGTGTAAGAAACAATGAGGTGACGTTGTATGCTTCGTCCATATTTATAGGTGGGAATTGAAGTAGGAAATTTAATTCATTCTTTGGTGATATTAACTCACATACCTTGGTCATAGCATCAAATGTAATGCTTTTTCATGTGAGGAGATGTTTCCATTGACGATGATATGGCAGTCGATCTCCTCCAGTAGTTCATTAATTGTGTATTCGTGGTGGCCAACTCTTTCTACAGGGAGAATTTTATGACCTCCGGAGGTGCACTCGACTCGATCGACATTCACTTGTGATGTTTGGTCAGTTTGTTTTATCCGGTCAGTTAAAATCCTCTGGTTGAAGTGCCCAACCATGTCGACTTGATTAATATTGGGTCTTTTGAGGCCATGCTTGCATTGTTGAGGGTATTCATGTTTGATTGAGATGTTTCTTGTATGATCACTCACTTAATGTTTTACTCTCTCACTTGATCTTTGAAATTCACACTTGTGAGTTCTTTATTCAATTGGGTGATGTATTTCTCTTTCGATTGCTCGAGTGGTGTGTTTGTTTTATTAGTGGCACAAATCTCATCTAGGTACTGAACTTGCTCTTGATTTTTGTGTTTCTTCTCTAATTTCTGCCTAGAGACTATGTTCTCTCCTCATGTATAAATTTGATAGTTGTGAATGAATGTGTTGAATGTATTTAGCCAAACATATAGAGTTTAGTAGACAAATTTTTGTACCTAATCCCGGTAACCATTTGATTAATTATTTTGTTTTTTCTTAACTTTGCTTAGCTTTTTCTTTTAATATATATATATATATATATATATATATATATATATATATAATGTTTCTTTATTTTGTTTTTCGACTTAGGTCACCCTGATGGGTTTTTGACGTAGTCAATACCTACTAGTGCCCCCAAGGAGGATTTCACCAATAGGGATTTAGAAAATTGTGTATGATATTTTTTAGATGGGCTCCATTGAATAATTTCTTGAAAGGGTGTCCTTGTATTGTTTTCAACTGTAATTCTCCTGATGGTCGGATGTCCTCGACCATATGCAAACCCAACCATGCAGTCTCTAGCTTGTTTGTTTATATTTTACTCGACTGTCATATAGCATTACCAAGTCTCCATTATTGATGTCTTTCTTCTTAATGTGTCGATCATGCCAGGATTTTTGCTAACTTTTATGAATTTCCTAATGTTGTTGTGCCAACATATTTTCTTCTTCTAATTGGTTAAGTTGGTAGAAGCATTGTCTTGTATTCGTAATGTGATCAAATTCTAAAACATAAGTTGTCTGACCTACATTTGTGCAAAAATGTAGAGGGATCACTACTTCTTGGTCGTAAATTAGTTTAAAGGGTTCTTTTCTAGTCGAACTCTTGTATGTTGTTCTATATGCCCATAGTATTAATGGAGCTTTGTCATCCCAATTGTCTCTGTTGAGACCACATATTTTCGTTATGCCCTTATCTAATGTTTTTTTAAAATACTCGATGTCCCCATTAGCTTGTGGGTGGTATGTGGTTGTTTTCCTATGGTCGATCATGAACTTCTTCAACAATACTTCGATTATACTATTGACGAAGTGGGTTCCTCGATCACTGATTATCGTTAAGGGACATACAAATCTAGTTACTACATTTTCCTAAATAAACTTTGCAATTGTTTCCTTTCTACAGTTCTCAACTTGTTCTGCTTCTTCCCACTTTTTTAAATATTCAACAAATGTAATAATGTGTTTTTCTCCTGACCTTTTCTCTCTTTTTGGGAAAGGACCGAGAAAATCAATAGCCCATATTTCAAATGGTAAACTGGGGTTTACCATGTGTAAGGGAATTTAATTCCTCCACAATGGTCAACCTAACCTTTGACATTTGTCACATTTCTTTACTTTTTCTCGACAATATTTATGCAAATTTGACCACCACATATTGGCTTGAAGGATTTTCCTGGTTGTTGTGTCATCTTGAAAGTGACCTCCCGCTGGGCATGTGTGTGCTTCGTTAATGATGTATTCACATTCATTCTCTAATGCACATCTTCAAAAAATGTTTTCAAGTCCTAGCTTATAAAGATATACATCCATGAGGGTGAATGGTGAAACTTTCATGGCTAGGATTTTTCGTTTATTGGTTGGGATATCTTCAGGTGCTTTCCCTTCTTCTAGAAATTTTGTGACTTCTTCTAGTTATTTGACGGTTCTTCAACCCTGAATAGATTTTCATCCGGTCAGGCGTCATTTATCCCTATCAGATCGTACCCTATTTCAAATCGGGATAGATGATCTGGCCTGACATTTGTATTTCCCGGTCATATTACTACTTCAAATTCGAATTCTTGAAAGAGTAGTAGCCATCGACAAATTTCCCCTTTATGGACTGATTTATTGACTAGATATTTCATCACTTGATGGTCTATGGAAAATTTAAAGGGATTCACTTGCAGATAGTGTCAAAAGTTTTGCAAGGAAAAAATCATTGCTAAAGATTCACGTTCAGTTGTCGAATAATTCATTTCTGCTTTATTTAGATTCGAATAACGCATGTGTTTGGGTGGTCAACCATGTCATCGTACGAATGGGATAAGATCATGCCAACATCCACATTTGAGGCATCGACATGAACATGAAATTTCCTTGACTAGTCCGTAAATCAAAGGATGGGCGGTTCTACCAATTTTCTTTTTAATAGATCAAAAGATTTGTCACATTCCTGACTCCACTAGAACTCAACTTCTTTATTTAATAACATAGATTGGAAATGTGATGTCGAAGTAGTGACATATGAAATTTTTGTAATACCCCACCTTCCATGCTGAATAGAAAACTGTCAAGTCCTGAGGTACCATCATATATTGGGTTTTCTCTGAACTTGGTTCCAACCCGTGTGTCCAAGGAAGATTTTGATCTATTTTTGGTTGACTAGTGGTTTCAAGTCAAGGATTATTTTAATTTTATCCATGTTGACTTTTATCCCATCCTTTCATACAATATGGCCCAACAATATTCCTATATACATGGAAAAGATGAACTTTATGATGTTTAAATATAATTGGATTTTCCTGCATCTTTCCAACATCTTTCTTAACCATTGGATCTGGTATTTTAGTAGGTTGTATATAGTCTATTCGTCGAAGTACATGACCATTGTTTTATAAATATATTCTTGAAATGCGTTTACCAATATCTTAGAGAAGACTGCTAGGGTTGTTTTTAGGCAAAATGTCATGACTTTGTATGTGAATGATCTGAATTTAGAGACAACTGTAGTTTTTTATTGATCTTCCTTTTCTATAGGGACTTGATTGTATCTGGAGAAGTCATCAGTGAACAATTAACATTCATGTCCTTCTACTTCATTGACAATCTCATCAACAAAATGCATTGAGAATGGATTGGTCACTATGAGTTTATTTAGTACTTGGAAGTCGACACATATTCTTAATTTATTTGGATAGTGCTTATTCTATTGCACAACCATGGGGATTTCCCATTTTGACTTGTCAATCGGATACATAATACCAGTAGAAAGCATTGATTCAATTTCTTTTGAGGAAATACCCTTTTGTCTCTATATCCTACTTTCTTCCATTCCTTTTCACATTGTTGAAGGTGACCGATTGGATCGAACCCAGGTTTGAACACCAGGATGTCGATATTAGCTGATAGTCTTTTCCCACCAAATATTTATACAAAGTAAAGTGTGGTAGTGTTCCACCTATGGAGTCGAGGTGTATGCGTATCCCACCATCGGGATTCTTGGCCTATAAACAATTCAACTAGAATTTACACTCTTCTATGTTCCCTGACTGACTTAGAAACCTCATCGACATGCACCGATGGAGAGTTCCTTTCACTGAACCGTAGAGGTTGAGTCGTGTGTGAATGTGTCCAAATTAACGTTGGTGTCTTATTTATCTTTATTTTGGACACAATAGGTATTTCTTGTACTTATAAGCATGATTTGTATCACTTCTATCAACCAACACTCTTTTGCTTGTGACTCCTAATTTTCCATTTGTCAATTATATAGTTTTGTATTCGAGTTTTGGCTTATTGACAATGAAGACCTAAGTAATATTTCTCGTTATCTATTGGGTTCTAGGTTATCCTTCTTCTCATTCATGGCTTGATATAGTCTACATGCCTCATGTGCTTCATCCCATGTCTCGACCCAAGGTTTTCCTTCCTTTGGATCTAGGGGGATTATGATTTTTTTGCCACTTCCTTTTAACTTGATTCTATCTTTTTAGAGAGAGATTTTGGCCTTCATGTTACAACCCCATAGTCATCTGACTAATGCAGGGTAGGCAGGGATTCCTTCGACCAGGTTGATTACTTCAAAGTTGAATTTCATCGAGATTCCCATTATGGATGTTATTACACTTTTAAATGTACCAATTGGATCAATGAACCTATGATATGATAACTTCAAAAAATTCATTGTAGGCTGCAGAGGTGGTTTCCCAAGTCGAACCAATGTTTCTCTTGGAATAATATTTACATAGACCCAATGTCAACTAAGACTTGTTTGACCAAATTTCCATCAATTTCAAAGTCATTTTATTTTTCTTTTGATAACTGGTGTAGAATTTTGATTGGTATTCTCTCTTATTTGTATTATATGAATATGATTAGTAGGTCAATCAACTAACTGAATGATTGTTTCTCTTTCAGTAGTTGTATAAATTCATCTAGCGTAGTATCTGAGATATTCTCATGTCTTCCCTTGTTGGTGTTTTCCTAGTCGATGTTTCTAAAGAACTTCATTGCTTCCATCATTAGTTTTTATTCATAACATGGGTTGGGATATGTAGTTTAACAACCCTTATATCAATTTGGTGGTTTTGGAAACATTTCCTCGCCATCTCTTGAGCATGTTACTACATGGAGGTTCTTCGAATTAAAAATGTCCTGGTTTGGTATTGTGTGTAAGATATTTAAATTTATTTTGTTCATTAATTTTTCGAGTACTATTGGATAATCTTTGAGCAAGTGGTCTCCCACTACACAAATGTTACAGAACTTGAGATCAATTTTATCTTTGATTGGGAAATCTCCATTGATGTGGTCATCCTTCCAACAGTTGAAGCAGTAATATCATCCTTGACCTCATCCTCTACCAAACTTTCCTCGTCCACCTTGGCCATGGCCTTGGTAGCCTCCTTGACCTCCACCTCTGTATATGTTTCCACCTTGGCTAACATTTTGGTTGATTGTCTATGTGTGATACACTAAGTGAATGTCTATTCAGTTTTTTTCATTCAGCCAATATTCTTGGGTTGAGTGATTATTCTCCTTGCATATGTGGCACCACTTTGGACGCATATTTCTTAGATTGTATGGGTAGCCCCTCATAGCATGATTTGTTAATCCTTCGCATATATCAGAGAATGTTTCAATATGAATTCGATAGACTGCAGGGTCTAGGGCATCACTTTAATTACAATAAGATTTTGTGTGGCCTTCGATGGAACAGATTCCACACCATGGTTCGTTGTGGGAAATCGACATGTTCTTAATTGATTGTTGTAATTCCACAAGTTTTTCTTCTAATCGTTTTTCAATGACTAATGAAGTTGAAGCCCCTTCATCATCCATTTCTATTTGTTGTTATTTTTTCAAGATTTCTTCACATGTAAATGGATCGTAAACATGTAGTGGTGCTCTAATATTTTGTAATAAGCCTACTACGTACCATTGTACAAAACGTTTCTTGTCAATTGTATAGGGAATTTGGCTCAATAGGTATTTGAACCTTTTATCACGCTCATAGAAAGTTTCTCCTACGTTCTGCTTGATTTCTTTTAATTTTTGAGTCACCAGGTGACTGATGTATTGCATCTTAAAACATGTGATGAAATTTTGTTTTATTTCTAACTTCAAGCATTGTTGATTATCTATGTAGTTCATAAACCAGGTAATGAATCAAGCTCGAATTGTGGGACCAAATTGTGCCATTTGTTTATCTTCATGTGTTATGTCATCTGCATATGTTACACATTATTTTGGTCACCCCAGTGATCCTTTTATAGCATGTGTTCATGTTCCCAAAAGAGCCTTTCTTCATGAGAAAAGTGATTGGCTTTCTCTTCTCCAAAACATTATTAAAGAAGATCGTCGCAGGTTGCACTATATGCATGGTGTGGCGATGCCTGATCGTTTCTCTCTGCCCTGAAACTGGTTTGCAACGTCATTGTAGGTTGTCCTATAGCTAGGGTGTGGTGATGCTGGAAGACTAAGAAAAGGTCGAACTTCACAAAAGTTATAGAAGGGGAGGTGGCATCCGTATGGTTGGGATCCTACTCGCTTATCTGATTTAGTGGGTTCATCCTAATCTCTTCAACCATCTCTCTTTCCCCTATCATGAAAAAGGATAAGGTTAATGAAGGTTGAATAAGCTAAGAATTGTGTGAGGAATTCTACTTCATTTGATTCTTGAGAGCTTGATTCTAATTCATCAATTTATTGTGGGTCTTCTTCATGCAAATTTGGAGCAAGTGTGTGTGTTGGAGAAAAGGGCCACTAAAAGGGGACCTTGCAACATCAAGGTTGCTTGATTGTATCTTTCACTTTTACTTGATATAATGCAACGACATGTTTCTCTCCCATAAAACCATTCTTGTTTTATTGTATGATTCATTGTTCACATACATAGGTTTTCATTGAGTATAATATTGTTGCTTCCACTTTGGTTGGTTTGTGTTCCCTTGCAAGACTAATATCACAGAAGCACCTGAGTAGAGAAAGGACAACTAAGATACAAGGAAGTGATATTTAAAGGTATGTCACTCATCTCTTGTTTGATAGTAAATTCAATGATTAAAGCTTAGGGAAAGCATCTTGTCATGTATTGTTTTGTTCTAGATCTAGGTGGATCTACGAAGATCAGTTAATGTCTACATTTACCTATTAATCCAATAAAAAAATTGGTGGTCATATTGGGGATACAAATTGTTTTTGGTTTTTTGTTGTCCATTTTCCTTTAGCCTACCTCCTTTCATTTTAATCCAGTCTCTGAGTCTATGGGTGATCCATCTGGACTCCTTGGGTCTGAAAGTTCATTTAGATTCTTTGTCCTTTGTCAAATTTTTCTTTATTTACAGAGATTGTCGCACTGTACCCCATATACAGCCTGTGACGTTCCTTAATCATTTCATCCTACTTGTTTGATTCAGTGTGGCATCATCACATTTTGTCCTATAGCTAGCCTGTGGTGACCTTACTTCGCTGCATTGTACCTTACTATTGAGCTGCGACGTTTCCTGTAGGATTTGTTGGTTTGGGCCTTTTTGTCTTCAATCACCTAGTTTTTCTTTGATCACCTGGGATGAACTTTTGGTACCAGTATCTGACTATTTCTGAGTTTAATACTTTCTGTTGAACGATTTTTCAGAGATTGGAAGTCTTTCTTTGTCATTTGGCAAGTTTTTTACTTCTTGATTTTTGTCAACAAGGATATAATCTCTAGATTTAGATCTGAGTGCTTGATTAATAAAAAATCTTTGATTCGATTAAATTTTTGGATTGTTTTACATTTTCGGGATTGCTTATTGATTGGAAATATATTTTCGTTTGAATTTGGTGAAACACTTTCTTGTCATCTTCATTTTTATCTTCATTGAAAGTTTGAACTGGGTAATTTGTTGAGTGTATCTATTTTCTTTAATTACATTTCTCCTTTGTTCATTATACCTCTGATTTGGTTCTGAAAAGGAAGAATTAAAGTCATTTATTCTTTTTAGTAATCACTTATAAGAAACAAATTTCATTCGAATTTATTTTGAAAGAGACAAAATTGGGAAATTTGATAGCTTATGATTGTTTGGAATTGTGTTCATTCAAGAAAAAGAAATTGCATTTCGTAGATTTCATGCTTCCAAATAAATACCTTCTCCCTACTGTAATTAGAGTTCATTGAACTGAAATATTGCATCATTCATATCTTCTTGCATATTATTGGGTCAAGGTCTCATATGACATCAGTTTCATTTCCATCTCCCTCTTGATTAAATAACAACCTCTAAAACACTATGTCATTTTAAAATTTATTAGTAACTTTTATTTTGTAGAAACTCTTCTCACCAATATTGCTAGGCTAGAGATTTGGAATAGGTTGTGAGGCACACTCTCCAAAGCATAAAACACATTGTAGCATATTGTGATAGGGAGTGTTCAAATCCACTTGCAACATTTTGTTCTGGGAAGCCCTTCTCACACAAGGGTCAAACATGAGGTGGCATTATGGCTCGCAGAGTTACTCACCCTTATTTGTTGGTCTTGGTGTAGATATTGCGTGTATTATGGGGGTCACTTGAAGGTATACCCACAATTATGAGTGGAAGCCTTTCGAGTTGATTTTGGGATAGATACCCTGCCTTTGCATGTGGATTGGACTGTCGACTGTTTCCCCAGGCATCACTGTTGTTCTTGGTAACCTTAGTATCCTATCCATTTACGGTATTATATGATGTAATTGTGGAGGGGAAAGTCTTCACGGTACCTGGAATCGACATTGACCAGACTCACTCGAGCTCCTTGGAGGGTATACCCATGATTATGTGTGGGAGATTGCACCAAGGTGTAAGTCCATTAAGCAGGTCGTCAACGTAAATTTTCCACCCACTCTATCCTATCCCCTTCTTGTCTTGACTCCACGACATTGGATTTCATCACCAACTAGTGGCTTCGAAATAAGAAGGTTTGTTTTCTTGGTTTGATTTCTAGATTTTATTAGCGAGTGTTGTTTGTTTCCGTAGTTGGCCATAGATTTTTTCCGTAAAATATTTGGTTCGGCCAACATTGACCCTCCACACCATTCACAGAGGATGCAATGGATAACCCCGAAAGATCCAAAAGGTTACCTCCCTTTGATTCCTAATTCACCGTAGGGCTCTCCGGAGCAAAGAGTGTTTCAGGACAACATAACCGCATAAGTGGAAAGTTCCAACTCTTTAGAAGATTTCTGAATTATTTCTGATTCTCTAGAGGATTTCCGACTTCCTCCAACTCCGTTACCATATTTTGGATACGCGAGACGTATTATCTGGATGAATTCATCAGGATAACTTGTTGTTGAAACTTTTGGAACACTGACTGGACCTCATACAAGCCCTAGAGTTGATAATCCCTCTCTTTCTAGTTACACATTTAGAACCCCACCTCGCACAGTGTCGTAGATTTATGACAACGTAGGGGTGAGTCCTAATTCACCTATAATCTCAAAACTACCCAAAAATTTTGTTACTGACACAGTACCTCTAGACCATTTTTCTGGTACAACTAGCAATATCACCGTTGTTCCATACACACAGTCAGTTGGTCCCAACTTGAATTTTTCTCTCCAGATGTCCCATTCTACTATGGTTCTACACACTACGACCATTCCTACTGGGAATGTGGTGGTTTATCAAGCTCATATTGGAACACCACTTCTCTCTAGACCTATCTCGTCACTCCCCCCTGGGTATCATGCTTTGAATACTTCCATCACCATCCCTACCCAGAATCAGTCAAGAGGGAAAATAATTTTGTTCCTCCTGGGTATAATGTTGTTGCTGCTTTTGTTTCCGCACCTACCTAGAACCCTTCCCAAGGGTCGTACATCCCTTTTCCATATTTGTTTGAAGGGACTAATTATCCCTACCCTAGTGGCTCCAATCCATCTGGGGGAATTGGTCCATCTATCACTTCTAGTTTTTAGATTCCTTTTGGAGGACAACCTCAGAATAGGGCACCACCAAAAGTTGGGGGACAACCTCAATTTGGGGAACAACCTCAATCTGGGGGAATTGGTCCATCTATCACTTATGGTTTTTAGATTCCTTTTGGAGGACAAACTCAGACTAGGGCACCACCACAAGTTGGGGGACAACCTCAATTTGGGGCACAACCTCACTTTGGGGCCCAACCTCAATTCGGTGGGCAACCCCAAGTTGGCACCCATAACA
>JZKD02S1810473.1:87857-105707 GCA_000966675.3 Picea glauca
CAAATCTAGTTACTACATTTTCCTAAATAAACTTTGCAATTGTTTCCTTTCTACAGTTCTCAACTTGTTCTGCTTCTTCCCACTTTTTTAAATATTCAACAAATGTAATAATGTGTTTTTCTCCTGACCTTTTCTCTCTTTTTGGGAAAGGACCGAGAAAATCAATAGCCCATATTTCAAATGGTAAACTGGGGTTTACCATGTGTAAGGGAATTTAATTCCTCCACAATGGTCAACCTAACCTTTGACATTTGTCACATTTCTTTACTTTTTCTCGACAATATTTATGCAAATTTGACCACCACATATTGGCTTGAAGGATTTTCCTGGTTGTTGTGTCATCTTGAAAGTGACCTCCCGCTGGGCATGTGTGTGCTTCGTTAATGATGTATTCACATTCATTCTCTAATGCACATCTTCAAAAAATGTTTTCAAGTCCTAGCTTATAAAGATATACATCCATGAGGGTGAATGGTGAAACTTTCATGGCTAGGATTTTTCGTTTATTGGTTGGGATATCTTCAGGTGCTTTCCCTTCTTCTAGAAATTTTGTGACTTCTTCTAGTTATTTGACGGTTCTTCAACCCTGAATAGATTTTCATCCGGTCAGGCGTCATTTATCCCTATCAGATCGTACCCTATTTCAAATCGGGATAGATGATCTGGCCTGACATTTGTATTTCCCGGTCATATTACTACTTCAAATTCGAATTCTTGAAAGAGTAGTAGCCATCGACAAATTTCCCCTTTATGGACTGATTTATTGACTAGATATTTCATCACTTGATGGTCTATGGAAAATTTAAAGGGATTCACTTGCAGATAGTGTCAAAAGTTTTGCAAGGAAAAAATCATTGCTAAAGATTCACGTTCAGTTGTCGAATAATTCATTTCTGCTTTATTTAGATTCGAATAACGCATGTGTTTGGGTGGTCAACCATGTCATCGTACGAATGGGATAAGATCATGCCAACATCCACATTTGAGGCATCGACATGAACATGAAATTTCCTTGACTAGTCCGTAAATCAAAGGATGGGCGGTTCTACCAATTTTCTTTTTAATAGATCAAAAGATTTGTCACATTCCTGACTCCACTAGAACTCAACTTCTTTATTTAATAACATAGATTGGAAATGTGATGTCGAAGTAGTGACATATGAAATTTTTGTAATACCCCACCTTCCATGCTGAATAGAAAACTGTCAAGTCCTGAGGTACCATCATATATTGGGTTTTCTCTGAACTTGGTTCCAACCCGTGTGTCCAAGGAAGATTTTGATCTATTTTTGGTTGACTAGTGGTTTCAAGTCAAGGATTATTTTAATTTTATCCATGTTGACTTTTATCCCATCCTTTCATACAATATGGCCCAACAATATTCCTATATACATGGAAAAGATGAACTTTATGATGTTTAAATATAATTGGATTTTCCTGCATCTTTCCAACATCTTTCTTAACCATTGGATCTGGTATTTTAGTAGGTTGTATATAGTCTATTCGTCGAAGTACATGACCATTGTTTTATAAATATATTCTTGAAATGCGTTTACCAATATCTTAGAGAAGACTGCTAGGGTTGTTTTTAGGCAAAATGTCATGACTTTGTATGTGAATGATCTGAATTTAGAGACAACTGTAGTTTTTTATTGATCTTCCTTTTCTATAGGGACTTGATTGTATCTGGAGAAGTCATCAGTGAACAATTAACATTCATGTCCTTCTACTTCATTGACAATCTCATCAACAAAATGCATTGAGAATGGATTGGTCACTATGAGTTTATTTAGTACTTGGAAGTCGACACATATTCTTAATTTATTTGGATAGTGCTTATTCTATTGCACAACCATGGGGATTTCCCATTTTGACTTGTCAATCGGATACATAATACCAGTAGAAAGCATTGATTCAATTTCTTTTGAGGAAATACCCTTTTGTCTCTATATCCTACTTTCTTCCATTCCTTTTCACATTGTTGAAGGTGACCGATTGGATCGAACCCAGGTTTGAACACCAGGATGTCGATATTAGCTGATAGTCTTTTCCCACCAAATATTTATACAAAGTAAAGTGTGGTAGTGTTCCACCTATGGAGTCGAGGTGTATGCGTATCCCACCATCGGGATTCTTGGCCTATAAACAATTCAACTAGAATTTACACTCTTCTATGTTCCCTGACTGACTTAGAAACCTCATCGACATGCACCGATGGAGAGTTCCTTTCACTGAACCGTAGAGGTTGAGTCGTGTGTGAATGTGTCCAAATTAACGTTGGTGTCTTATTTATCTTTATTTTGGACACAATAGGTATTTCTTGTACTTATAAGCATGATTTGTATCACTTCTATCAACCAACACTCTTTTGCTTGTGACTCCTAATTTTCCATTTGTCAATTATATAGTTTTGTATTCGAGTTTTGGCTTATTGACAATGAAGACCTAAGTAATATTTCTCGTTATCTATTGGGTTCTAGGTTATCCTTCTTCTCATTCATGGCTTGATATAGTCTACATGCCTCATGTGCTTCATCCCATGTCTCGACCCAAGGTTTTCCTTCCTTTGGATCTAGGGGGATTATGATTTTTTTGCCACTTCCTTTTAACTTGATTCTATCTTTTTAGAGAGAGATTTTGGCCTTCATGTTACAACCCCATAGTCATCTGACTAATGCAGGGTAGGCAGGGATTCCTTCGACCAGGTTGATTACTTCAAAGTTGAATTTCATCGAGATTCCCATTATGGATGTTATTACACTTTTAAATGTACCAATTGGATCAATGAACCTATGATATGATAACTTCAAAAAATTCATTGTAGGCTGCAGAGGTGGTTTCCCAAGTCGAACCAATGTTTCTCTTGGAATAATATTTACATAGACCCAATGTCAACTAAGACTTGTTTGACCAAATTTCCATCAATTTCAAAGTCATTTTATTTTTCTTTTGATAACTGGTGTAGAATTTTGATTGGTATTCTCTCTTATTTGTATTATATGAATATGATTAGTAGGTCAATCAACTAACTGAATGATTGTTTCTCTTTCAGTAGTTGTATAAATTCATCTAGCGTAGTATCTGAGATATTCTCATGTCTTCCCTTGTTGGTGTTTTCCTAGTCGATGTTTCTAAAGAACTTCATTGCTTCCATCATTAGTTTTTATTCATAACATGGGTTGGGATATGTAGTTTAACAACCCTTATATCAATTTGGTGGTTTTGGAAACATTTCCTCGCCATCTCTTGAGCATGTTACTACATGGAGGTTCTTCGAATTAAAAATGTCCTGGTTTGGTATTGTGTGTAAGATATTTAAATTTATTTTGTTCATTAATTTTTCGAGTACTATTGGATAATCTTTGAGCAAGTGGTCTCCCACTACACAAATGTTACAGAACTTGAGATCAATTTTATCTTTGATTGGGAAATCTCCATTGATGTGGTCATCCTTCCAACAGTTGAAGCAGTAATATCATCCTTGACCTCATCCTCTACCAAACTTTCCTCGTCCACCTTGGCCATGGCCTTGGTAGCCTCCTTGACCTCCACCTCTGTATATGTTTCCACCTTGGCTAACATTTTGGTTGATTGTCTATGTGTGATACACTAAGTGAATGTCTATTCAGTTTTTTTCATTCAGCCAATATTCTTGGGTTGAGTGATTATTCTCCTTGCATATGTGGCACCACTTTGGACGCATATTTCTTAGATTGTATGGGTAGCCCCTCATAGCATGATTTGTTAATCCTTCGCATATATCAGAGAATGTTTCAATATGAATTCGATAGACTGCAGGGTCTAGGGCATCACTTTAATTACAATAAGATTTTGTGTGGCCTTCGATGGAACAGATTCCACACCATGGTTCGTTGTGGGAAATCGACATGTTCTTAATTGATTGTTGTAATTCCACAAGTTTTTCTTCTAATCGTTTTTCAATGACTAATGAAGTTGAAGCCCCTTCATCATCCATTTCTATTTGTTGTTATTTTTTCAAGATTTCTTCACATGTAAATGGATCGTAAACATGTAGTGGTGCTCTAATATTTTGTAATAAGCCTACTACGTACCATTGTACAAAACGTTTCTTGTCAATTGTATAGGGAATTTGGCTCAATAGGTATTTGAACCTTTTATCACGCTCATAGAAAGTTTCTCCTACGTTCTGCTTGATTTCTTTTAATTTTTGAGTCACCAGGTGACTGATGTATTGCATCTTAAAACATGTGATGAAATTTTGTTTTATTTCTAACTTCAAGCATTGTTGATTATCTATGTAGTTCATAAACCAGGTAATGAATCAAGCTCGAATTGTGGGACCAAATTGTGCCATTTGTTTATCTTCATGTGTTATGTCATCTGCATATGTTACACATTATTTTGGTCACCCCAGTGATCCTTTTATAGCATGTGTTCATGTTCCCAAAAGAGCCTTTCTTCATGAGAAAAGTGATTGGCTTTCTCTTCTCCAAAACATTATTAAAGAAGATCGTCGCAGGTTGCACTATATGCATGGTGTGGCGATGCCTGATCGTTTCTCTCTGCCCTGAAACTGGTTTGCAACGTCATTGTAGGTTGTCCTATAGCTAGGGTGTGGTGATGCTGGAAGACTAAGAAAAGGTCGAACTTCACAAAAGTTATAGAAGGGGAGGTGGCATCCGTATGGTTGGGATCCTACTCGCTTATCTGATTTAGTGGGTTCATCCTAATCTCTTCAACCATCTCTCTTTCCCCTATCATGAAAAAGGATAAGGTTAATGAAGGTTGAATAAGCTAAGAATTGTGTGAGGAATTCTACTTCATTTGATTCTTGAGAGCTTGATTCTAATTCATCAATTTATTGTGGGTCTTCTTCATGCAAATTTGGAGCAAGTGTGTGTGTTGGAGAAAAGGGCCACTAAAAGGGGACCTTGCAACATCAAGGTTGCTTGATTGTATCTTTCACTTTTACTTGATATAATGCAACGACATGTTTCTCTCCCATAAAACCATTCTTGTTTTATTGTATGATTCATTGTTCACATACATAGGTTTTCATTGAGTATAATATTGTTGCTTCCACTTTGGTTGGTTTGTGTTCCCTTGCAAGACTAATATCACAGAAGCACCTGAGTAGAGAAAGGACAACTAAGATACAAGGAAGTGATATTTAAAGGTATGTCACTCATCTCTTGTTTGATAGTAAATTCAATGATTAAAGCTTAGGGAAAGCATCTTGTCATGTATTGTTTTGTTCTAGATCTAGGTGGATCTACGAAGATCAGTTAATGTCTACATTTACCTATTAATCCAATAAAAAAATTGGTGGTCATATTGGGGATACAAATTGTTTTTGGTTTTTTGTTGTCCATTTTCCTTTAGCCTACCTCCTTTCATTTTAATCCAGTCTCTGAGTCTATGGGTGATCCATCTGGACTCCTTGGGTCTGAAAGTTCATTTAGATTCTTTGTCCTTTGTCAAATTTTTCTTTATTTACAGAGATTGTCGCACTGTACCCCATATACAGCCTGTGACGTTCCTTAATCATTTCATCCTACTTGTTTGATTCAGTGTGGCATCATCACATTTTGTCCTATAGCTAGCCTGTGGTGACCTTACTTCGCTGCATTGTACCTTACTATTGAGCTGCGACGTTTCCTGTAGGATTTGTTGGTTTGGGCCTTTTTGTCTTCAATCACCTAGTTTTTCTTTGATCACCTGGGATGAACTTTTGGTACCAGTATCTGACTATTTCTGAGTTTAATACTTTCTGTTGAACGATTTTTCAGAGATTGGAAGTCTTTCTTTGTCATTTGGCAAGTTTTTTACTTCTTGATTTTTGTCAACAAGGATATAATCTCTAGATTTAGATCTGAGTGCTTGATTAATAAAAAATCTTTGATTCGATTAAATTTTTGGATTGTTTTACATTTTCGGGATTGCTTATTGATTGGAAATATATTTTCGTTTGAATTTGGTGAAACACTTTCTTGTCATCTTCATTTTTATCTTCATTGAAAGTTTGAACTGGGTAATTTGTTGAGTGTATCTATTTTCTTTAATTACATTTCTCCTTTGTTCATTATACCTCTGATTTGGTTCTGAAAAGGAAGAATTAAAGTCATTTATTCTTTTTAGTAATCACTTATAAGAAACAAATTTCATTCGAATTTATTTTGAAAGAGACAAAATTGGGAAATTTGATAGCTTATGATTGTTTGGAATTGTGTTCATTCAAGAAAAAGAAATTGCATTTCGTAGATTTCATGCTTCCAAATAAATACCTTCTCCCTACTGTAATTAGAGTTCATTGAACTGAAATATTGCATCATTCATATCTTCTTGCATATTATTGGGTCAAGGTCTCATATGACATCAGTTTCATTTCCATCTCCCTCTTGATTAAATAACAACCTCTAAAACACTATGTCATTTTAAAATTTATTAGTAACTTTTATTTTGTAGAAACTCTTCTCACCAATATTGCTAGGCTAGAGATTTGGAATAGGTTGTGAGGCACACTCTCCAAAGCATAAAACACATTGTAGCATATTGTGATAGGGAGTGTTCAAATCCACTTGCAACATTTTGTTCTGGGAAGCCCTTCTCACACAAGGGTCAAACATGAGGTGGCATTATGGCTCGCAGAGTTACTCACCCTTATTTGTTGGTCTTGGTGTAGATATTGCGTGTATTATGGGGGTCACTTGAAGGTATACCCACAATTATGAGTGGAAGCCTTTCGAGTTGATTTTGGGATAGATACCCTGCCTTTGCATGTGGATTGGACTGTCGACTGTTTCCCCAGGCATCACTGTTGTTCTTGGTAACCTTAGTATCCTATCCATTTACGGTATTATATGATGTAATTGTGGAGGGGAAAGTCTTCACGGTACCTGGAATCGACATTGACCAGACTCACTCGAGCTCCTTGGAGGGTATACCCATGATTATGTGTGGGAGATTGCACCAAGGTGTAAGTCCATTAAGCAGGTCGTCAACGTAAATTTTCCACCCACTCTATCCTATCCCCTTCTTGTCTTGACTCCACGACATTGGATTTCATCACCAACTAGTGGCTTCGAAATAAGAAGGTTTGTTTTCTTGGTTTGATTTCTAGATTTTATTAGCGAGTGTTGTTTGTTTCCGTAGTTGGCCATAGATTTTTTCCGTAAAATATTTGGTTCGGCCAACATTGACCCTCCACACCATTCACAGAGGATGCAATGGATAACCCCGAAAGATCCAAAAGGTTACCTCCCTTTGATTCCTAATTCACCGTAGGGCTCTCCGGAGCAAAGAGTGTTTCAGGACAACATAACCGCATAAGTGGAAAGTTCCAACTCTTTAGAAGATTTCTGAATTATTTCTGATTCTCTAGAGGATTTCCGACTTCCTCCAACTCCGTTACCATATTTTGGATACGCGAGACGTATTATCTGGATGAATTCATCAGGATAACTTGTTGTTGAAACTTTTGGAACACTGACTGGACCTCATACAAGCCCTAGAGTTGATAATCCCTCTCTTTCTAGTTACACATTTAGAACCCCACCTCGCACAGTGTCGTAGATTTATGACAACGTAGGGGTGAGTCCTAATTCACCTATAATCTCAAAACTACCCAAAAATTTTGTTACTGACACAGTACCTCTAGACCATTTTTCTGGTACAACTAGCAATATCACCGTTGTTCCATACACACAGTCAGTTGGTCCCAACTTGAATTTTTCTCTCCAGATGTCCCATTCTACTATGGTTCTACACACTACGACCATTCCTACTGGGAATGTGGTGGTTTATCAAGCTCATATTGGAACACCACTTCTCTCTAGACCTATCTCGTCACTCCCCCCTGGGTATCATGCTTTGAATACTTCCATCACCATCCCTACCCAGAATCAGTCAAGAGGGAAAATAATTTTGTTCCTCCTGGGTATAATGTTGTTGCTGCTTTTGTTTCCGCACCTACCTAGAACCCTTCCCAAGGGTCGTACATCCCTTTTCCATATTTGTTTGAAGGGACTAATTATCCCTACCCTAGTGGCTCCAATCCATCTGGGGGAATTGGTCCATCTATCACTTCTAGTTTTTAGATTCCTTTTGGAGGACAACCTCAGAATAGGGCACCACCAAAAGTTGGGGGACAACCTCAATTTGGGGAACAACCTCAATCTGGGGGAATTGGTCCATCTATCACTTATGGTTTTTAGATTCCTTTTGGAGGACAAACTCAGACTAGGGCACCACCACAAGTTGGGGGACAACCTCAATTTGGGGCACAACCTCACTTTGGGGCCCAACCTCAATTCGGTGGGCAACCCCAAGTTGGCACCCATAACATGGTTTATGGGAAAACTACACCTGTACCTTGGATTCTTCCTCTCTAAGGGAATTCACAACTATTTGGGGGGAAAAATTCTCAAGATAACTCTTTTGTACCTCCCCATCTCAGCCAACCGTATCTAGGTTCCCTGAATCCTACTTGGGGTCCAAACTCCCAATCGAATGTTCCTTCCCAATGACACATTCCCAATCAACCCAACCCTATAGGCTACATGCCTCAAAACCCTCCCCAACCGAATCTGTCAGGATGGTCTACTTACATGCAGACTACTTACAGTCCTACTAGCATACCAGCAAGACTTCCTCCCCAAAGTCACTAGTATCCTCAAGTGAATCGACAGTTTCCTTTTCTAGCCACTTTGGATTTACCCGACTTGTCTTGGATCTTGATTGATCCTATATTACATTCTCTCCATTGGCCTGTCATACCAGCCAAATTACTGTCCGACATTCCCAAGTTTGATAGTCAAACGGGAGAAGATCCATACAATCATGTTATGACTTTTCTTCTTTGGTGTTCGTCCAACTCACTGATGGATGACTCGATTAGGTTAAGGCTATTTCAACGAACTCTCATGGGTTCGGCTACAAAATGGTACATAGAGTTACCACGAGTCTTCTTTAATGACTTTAATACCCTAGCCATGGCTTTCCTCATGAATTAGCAATTGCCAATTCGTTACGAAACAAGAACTGAAATTTTGAGTTCCTTCTTGATCAATTATTGGCTGAGTGGTTCACCAAATCACTCATCAGTAAAATCACCTGTGATGTTTCCATGGGTGGAGTTGTCAATGAAGAATAGGCGATTAGTCGCGCTCAGTACCTAGATCTCATTTATTCGCAAACAAGCACACTTTACTACTTGATCCCTTATGCTCCTTTCCCTTCTACCACCCCTGCCTCAACAACCCCGACAACTTCTCATGTTGTTGATGGTGTGATTGGCACCTTCCATGCTGACTCTCAATCCACCCATGCCCCTCACACTAACACCAAATCTAATGCTTCTAATGTTCAACATGATCTAACTCCTACTCCTTCCACCGAAAAAACTTCTGAGTTTAATTCCGTTCAATCTATCCCTACCGGTAAAAATAAATCTAAAAAAGGAAAGGGTAAGAACAAGGAGGATAAGAATAATAACCCGCAATATGAAACACCCAAAATGTAGCCTGTTGATGATAAGGATAAGTGTAAACCTTGATATCCTTGCCTTATCTATGATGATGATCACTACATGAAAGATTGTCCAAGACGTGTCGAGGTCACTAAGTTCCTTCAAGGGACCGGGAAGCCTCCCACACTTGTCATTTTGTCACAACGTTTCCCTTCTCAACAACAAGCCCAATTGGTCATTCATGACTGACATTCTCCTTCCACCACTTCGTATGTCCTTATGTGTATTGGTGATTCTAAAAAGAACAACGTTGCATTCGCAAATCGGGCCAAAGATTACTCTCCTTCAAAGGAAAAAGTTGACAATTTACCACCTTCGTTGGTTCAACCGCCTCCCTCAACTTCACCTCCCAATGGTCCTCTTCATCTCCAATGATTGGGTATCGATACAATTCTCTTCCCTCCTCTAAAGGGCATTGTTCGAAAGTATGTCTTTAATCCTCTTGTGCATGTTTCTCAAAACTACAGTATTGTAGAAGACCTTGCGCAAGCACCCTTTCCGATGTCAACTCTCTAAGTCCTTCAAAGTTGTCCCACTCAACGGAAGGCCTTGTTAAAGGCCATTGGTAGAATTGATCCTACAGATACGAATTTGATAATCTTTGATCTGGAAGATCACATTCCAAGGCTACCTCCTCAGTTAGTGTTTCCGATCCAAGTTATTGTAGAGAACAAGAATATCTGTAGAACCATTATTGACAAAGGAGCCTCGACGTTCGTTATGTCTATTACTTGTTGGAAAGCCAATGGATCTCCTCGCCTGTCTAAATCACACAATACACTTAAGGCCTTCAATGTTTATGGTTTTAAACCCTACGGTGTTCTTCCCTCGTTGTCTATTATGTTGGAAGGAAAATCAGTCAATGTCGAGGTCTTTGAGGCACCTCTTGACTATAACCTCTTACTTGGCCATAGCTGGATTGATT
Source organism: Picea glauca (assembly GCA_000966675.3). Taxonomy (NCBI): domain Eukaryota; kingdom Viridiplantae; phylum Streptophyta; class Pinopsida; order Pinales; family Pinaceae; genus Picea; species Picea glauca. The sequence goes on from JZKD02S1810473.1 coordinate 98,291, forward strand.
CCATGCGTGCAGTTGTGTCTACCCTTTTCTGTGTGTTACATTTCCCACACCAAGGAAAGGCCGTTACAGTTGACCAAATGGCCTTTTTTAATTCTGATTCTCGTACTAGCAATGTACCCTTTGTCTCGAAGACACCTCCTGGGTATGAGAATGTCAGCGTGGTTATTTTGAAAGATTCAACTTTGATGTGTACATTCCCAATCCCACCACCCGTTATTCCACCTCCTTTTGTCGCCTCAATCAACATAATTTCCACCTCTCGTGAAACCGTCGCGTCTCATGACCCGTGGATCGTACCTGACCCTGGTGATTATCTTCGCTATGGAGAACACATGCCCTTAAGTCCATTTGAATCCTCTTATCAAGTCATTCAATCGGAAACCCCTTCTACTCCCTCTCTCTGTGATTCATCTCCCAATCCATTTCACGTGATATTTCTTACCGATGAGATGATAATGTTAGTTATGTCCATGGAATACACCCCATGGGACGATGGACATCATCGTTCCATTCGTTTCCTAGAGTAGCACACCATAGAGAGTTACCAATGGATTTTGACTTCATCAACCCTTGTTGTCATTTCCTCTATTCCGGAGTTAACACACGACGTGCTATATGAAGGGAACCTGAGTAACATTTAACCCACCATTCCTCTTGACATATCCATTAAACCCAGAGTTGTCGAAAATGTTCACATCAGAGCCTCACGTTCCATTGATGAGGTCATCACTTATAAATCCCTTTTTTAAGAATTCTGTGATGTTTTCACCTAGAGCTACAAAGAGATGTCGAGTATTGATCTTGATATCGTTGTGCACGAAATTAAGACCTACCCGAATGCTAAACCCATCCAGCAGAGACTTCGCCAAGTCCACCCTCATAAAGCCGTTGCTATCAAAATTGAAGTTGAAAAAATTATTATGGCTAGATTTATCTATCTTGTGGCTTTAGCCAATTGGGTATCTAATCTGGTTCTAGTAAAGAAGAAAAAAAGGCACAATCCATGTATGTGTAGATTATAGGGATATCAATAAATCTTGTCCTAAGGACAATTATCGAACCCCCTTCGTTGACTAGATTGTTGATGATTGCGCCAAGAGTGAAATATTCTCCTTAACGGATGGTTTCTCTGACTATAATCAGATTAATATTTTGCTCGCAGATCAACACAAGACTACTTTCATTTGTCTTTGGGGTACCTTTGCCTACCAAAAACTGCCTTTCGGTTTAAAGAATGTTGGTGCAACTTTTCAATGTGCCATGTCTTATGATTTTCATGATATCAATCACATCATACAACCATATCTTGATGATCTACCAGCGCATTCCGTGCGTCGCCAAGATCACCCAACCCATCTCCAAGCCATTTTCCTTCGTTGTCGTTACTATCGTATATGTTTGAACCCACACAAATGTGTTTTTTGTGTGGAGTCTGACTAAATTTAAGGTTTTATTGTGTTACTTCATGGAATTAGGGTGGACCCCTTGAAGGTTGAGGCTATTCTTACTCTACCTCCTCCTTCCACACTACGCCAGCTTCAAAGTTTTCAAGGGGAGGAAAACTTTTTGTGTCAATTCATTCCAAATTACACCACGTTAACATGAGGATTTACTCGACTTTTGAAGAAAGGTTACGAGTTTGTATGGGACAATACTGCCAATAAAGCCTTTGAAGCTTTAAAACTTGCCTTAACCCGTAAACCATTGCTTTTCCCACCAGATTATAGTCGAGACTATTTCCTCTACCTCGTCGCTTCAGACTCTACCATTTCCATGGTTTTAGTCCAATGAGATGATTCGAACGATGGACATGTAATTTATTATTTGAGTCAGAGTCTCATGACCACCGAAGCCAAATACCTATATGTGGAGAAACTGGCCTTGGTGGTTGTTCAAGTTGTCCAACTTTTTCGTCATTATATCTTATTACGCAAGACCACTGTTATTTTCGATTGCAACGCCATGCAACACATCCTCACTCGAAAATTGTTGGGGGAAAGTACTCCAAATGGATAGTGATTCTCTGGGAGTTTGAACTAGAATTTGAACGCGCTAAGTCTAAGAAATATTTGGTTTTTGTCAAATTGATCTGTGACCTTCCCTCAACTAAGACAAAAAATGTGGCAGAGGATTCCTTACTTGACGAATCCCTTTTTCTGATCAGTTCTGATGATATTTGGTACAAAGATATTATCATCTATCTCCAGACTCAAACTTTATGGCTCGCCCTTTCTAGTATAGACCGTTGTCGTATACAGTATCAAGCCCATCAATACATAATTCTCGGTGACACTATTTATCACCGTGGTGTTGGCTCTATTTTTAGACGATGTCTCACCTATGATGAGGATGAGAAAGATTTGAATGATTGTCACTCCAAAGCATGTGGCGGTCATATGTCTGGCTATGCCACTGCCCAAATTATCTTGCGAGAAGGGTATTTTTGGCCCTCACTTTTCAAATATTTCATTATGGTTGTCCAGAAATGCCATGCTTTCCAAACTTATAACAATAAAATAAGATCTTCCCCTACGCCTTTACACCATGTCATTTCCATTGGTCCCTTCACAAAATGGGGCATTGACTTCATGACATGTAACCCTCACTCGGTCGAGGGGCATGGATACATCATTGTAGTGGTGGATTATTTCACTAAATGGGCCGAGGCGATGCCTGCATTCGATGACACCGAGAAAAATGTATCTTTGTTCATATTCAATCATATCATTACTTGGTTTGGTGTTGCCCAAGCTATCTGGCATGAAAACTCAACCCCCTATTATCCACAGGCCAATGGCCAAGTTGAAGCAATAAACAAAGTCCTTATCATTATGCTTCGATGGATGATAGGACTTCATAAGACAAGTTGGCACATGATGTTGTTTTCAACATTATGGGCCTACTGGACATCCATCAAGTCTGCCACTGGGTTCACAACTTTCCAGTTAGTTTATGGTATCAAATTTTTTTTTCTGATTGAATGTGAGATACCATCTTTGAAACTAGTCGTTGAACTTCTCCAAAACACCTCTACTGAAGAGGAATGTCTATTATACCTGATGCAATTACATGAAACCCATCGTGATGCCACCCTGGTTATTGAAAATCAGAAAAAATGTGTTAAAGCCCAATACGACAAACATGTCAAGCCACGTGTTTTTTATGAAAGTGATCTAGTTCTCCTCTACGAACAAGATTATTCTTTACTAGGGGCCGCAAAATTTGAGGCTTTGTGGCGAGACCCTTATATTTTCAAACGAGTGTCGGAGAAGGGAGCTTATGAGTTAGTGGATTATGATGGCATTCCTTTAAGTGAACCCATAAATGGGATTTACTTGAAGAAGTACTATGCTTAAGTAATTTTTTCATGAGTGCTTGTATTTTTACTGTACCATACTCATGTGTGCTACTTTTGTGTGCTTTTCCATTGTTTGGTTTCAACCCCCAATTGCTTACCTTGCGTTGTTCTTGGTTTCCAGATGTCGATGTCTTCGCTACCCTACATTGGCTTCGCCGATGGAACTAGTTGCAGTACTCAGAACTTAGCATCTGTTTCTTGGGAAATATACACACCTACGAACGAATTAATCAGTCTACACAGTGTTTTCCTTGGTCATGCAACTAACAATATCACGAAATAAAATGCAATCATCGAATTGTTGACCGACGTTGTTTCACTTGGAATCCGTCAACTTGTTGTACGACTCGATTTGCAGTTAGTAGTACTACAATTGAGTAATGTCTATGCTATCCTAAGGTCTACTTTTTTAAGGGTATATTTACAAATTCGCCTCTTGGAGTGCCATTTTGATTACATTGAATATCAACACATTCCTAGATGTTTAAATACATTAACAGACACATTATCTAATTATGTGTTAGACAGACATTTGAGACACTTATAAATCCAATCAAATTTTGTATATAAAGAAAGTAAACTGGTAGAAGCCTCACACACACACACATATATAGTGATAAATGTGATACAATTTTTTTTTTTTTCCGAAGACCAAAATGTCAAAAATGTCAATCACATGGCTTCATATACAAATGAAGCATCAAGCATGTTTTTCACGATAACATATGACTTCTCATGTTACTCTATGAAGCATTTGACTGATAGACCGAGATACACCCATTGTATGGCGCTGGTAATGTCTCGAGATCTCATCAATAGAGGTGTCTGGGACATTCCTCGTCAACCCCTCCAAGTGTTTCTCTATAGCATCGTAGTCAGCAGTAGGTAATCCTGCTACCTCGATTCTCTCCCCTCGCCTCTGGATGGGGGATGAACCTGGAGGTTAGTGAGGTCCCACATCTGCATTGTCAAATAAATTTTTGATTAGTCAGCGGATTAAGAACATAAAAACATTTCATCTTTAAAAAATTACAAAAACATTTTAAAGATAAAATGTACTTCTTACCTAATTTCCCCTACTGATAACCTTCACGTAGAACCAAGTTTGGATCACCTTTAAATTTGAAGACGGTGTATGAGTAGTCATCTACCATAAGCATCTGGGGCTTCAACCGATTGAAGAACACGTCATTATATTTGACGATAGGACCAGTCACATGCTGAGCCATGAGGTCACACCACCTCTTCATTCTTGGATCTTGTGGGGCCGGTATGCCCCACTCTACCTATAGGAACAAGTGTGTAACCCTCTCCTAGAAGAAGGACACAAAAATCGACCCGTATCTGAACTGTTTCAGGTCACCTTTCCTACACTTGGTTAATTGTTTCTTCATGGTCCTGAGAACCCCATCACACTAGTTAAATACGTGGGGTTCCATGCACTTCAATGTGTACTGAAAGTAGCTCTGAAGAGCCATATGAGGAGATGCACTCCCCACCATACGTGAGATGGTGAAAAGGATGGTCCATAGGGGTAAGTCCCAGACATCCCTAATAATGACCTTTCTGCTACGTCTGTCAGCCTCTGGTACACAATATTCCCAAATGTACTCATCCATCGGAAGTATGCCACCCCTGTTGCCTGTCAATGTCACATGGGACCCATAGCATGATAGCCTCGTAAAAAAATAGATAACCTTGATATATAGAGAGAGTATGTGGGCTCCCACATGGAATACCTGTTGGTCTACATCCCACATGTGGACTAAATATTTGAGAAACCTTAATTGGGCACTCATGCCCTGGATTTTGAAAAACTTTAGTATCCCACACTACCAGAGGGAATTAATTGTTCTTGGGTCATTCTCGACGAAGTAATCATCGTCCTCATGCTCTCTCTCCATCCATTCCAACATTTTGACTATCAAAAACCTGCATTGGAACCACAAGGAGAGATTAGTATCTTTATTTGCCGCTCTGGAATTTTTTATTGGCTAAACATCTCTTAAGAAGTTTTTGAGTTGCGCACGCTACAGGTGAAGGCATCCACACAGTGAGGAATCATCCCAGGGCATCCATAGGGCCGCTTGCGATGACCTTGGATCATCATAGGGCACGATATAAGGCACATGTGGCGACCTCCACGCGCAAATTCCCTCATGAATTCAGCCCAAAAATCTACTTTTAACCAATAAAAAAAAAAATTAATCCATGGAAAGTGAAGAGGACAAGAAGATTACCTATTCAATAGATACCATTCGCCAAATGATTGATCGTGCCTCCTGCAATCCGCAGTAGAAGTTTGAGGTAAAATGGGGGTTTTGGAACAAGGTTTGGGTGGAATAACAATGGAATGGTAAAAATAAGTTTTTACCCATATTTATTAACTTTTTCACTTTTCCATTCATATTTTATATTATTTTATGCATTTCACCTAAACCCTAAAGTCCTAACGACATTGTAAGTGTTTGATTTTTCGCAGTTGAGAAATCTAGGAGTGCAAACGATGGAACGCATATATGTTTCTTGGTTTGTTTTTACATTTGTCACATGTACAGATACTTTTTGGGTTTTTCAGGAAAAACCTCGAGCTCAATATTTGTTCGTTCTCATGCTCGTAAATCAATGTGAATGCAACCAAGTATACTTTTATCACTTTTTCGGACTCGTAAAGGTTACACGAAAAAGAAACCACCTGGAGTTACCTTTAATCTCTTTTTAGACTCTCTAAACATGAAACGATTGTCGAGCAATCTTCTTCTTTTCACGTTCATAAAAGTATTTGAAGAAAACATATGGAAAGCAGTAAATTATCACTTTTTCAGTCTCGTCAAATTGATTTACAAAAAAGGATCTTGTGGATTTTTCTTCAAGTGTTTTCTAGACTCTCTAAACATGAAAACCCCCCTAGTTTTCTCTCTTTTGACTCGTTAAAGAAACATCGAAAGACCCATACAGGAACGAACCTCTCCTTCTTAGGGTTCGTTATAAATACGTTAAGGGATTCATCTGAAGGATGAGATTACATCAAAAAGCATATGTTATCCTCCTCAATATTGTGTAAAAGTAAAGGGGTACTTGTCAAAAATGGTGGGGGGGGGGTTGGCAAATAAATGTGTCTCCGTATTTGTATTAGTGGCAGTAATAGTCACTCTTGAACATGAAACCCCCTTCATCATTGTATCTGGGTTGGGAAATCCATTTGTCTCTCGTTTGGCCTTCCGCAAGTTCATATCTTGAGTCGTCCTTGAGTCAATGCTTCCAATACAATTTTCATGGAATTCATATGTTCAAGAGAATTCCATTCCTAAACAATCCCTCTATCGATTCGATCATATGCATTTATAAATTCCTACTGTGTCGGCCTTCCCTGTGTCAATTTCAAATCATTTTCATACTTTGATCTACCTCAAATCTGTTACTTATTTTGTGTCATTAATGGAGGATACATCAAGGCCCTCTTCTGACGATTTTGTTCTTGTCGACTTCAACTCATTATTCGGGAACAAGACTTAGAACCCATTTAATACCTTAGAGCATGCATGCCTCAATGGAAGGTTTCTTCGCTTTTGACACTGACTTCAGATCATTGACCCCTGATCAAGAGACTCAATCAAGTGTTCGAATTTGTCTCATTTATTCACATTTGATGGATTGTACTAAGGTACCTTCGGAGTCATTGTCATCAATTGTGATTTCCATCGCACTTGTTAATGGTTTTCATCAAGGTCTGGTAATCAAGTGGTTTATATCATGTTCGACTTCAACACCTGTAATCGCATGGATAGATTAGTACTTACGAAGGATGGGATTGAACACCCTAGATCTCATCATTTTGGTCCAGGTTGCGATGGAGTATTCATGATTTCTATTGACACATAGATCCACTTTGTATGTCTCATGGTTATGTCCGAATCTAAGTTTTCTAGAGCATAGATCCACAGTGTATTCATGGTGGCTATGCAAAGTCTTGATGACATGGATCCACAGTGTATGATTGGTGGCCATGACTGACATTTATGATTTAAATAAATTGTAGTTTGAACATGGGAATGCCTA
>JZKD02S1810473.1:118190-128656 GCA_000966675.3 Picea glauca
TTTCAGTTCAGTTTTGAATCCAGTATGGTTTTGTACTAAGCATTTTTTTTTGTTCTGCGAAAATGCAAGTAAAAGGACAGTGTTCAAGATTTGACAAGTATGATTTCGGGAAGCCAAATGGGTGGAGGCACATGGTCTACTGTTCTTGGCACTTTATGAGAAAGCACCATCCCTAGTTGGAGCCGATGTTGTAACAGATATTAAAATCGACTCTACTGCCCAAGATTTGAAAGACTGTTAAGGAGGCCATGACTGCTGAGATACAGAAGTATAGTGGTCCATCTCTGGATACTCTTGCCTATGCTAAGTGGGTGAAAGAAGATGCTCGGTTTGATGACATACTTTCCCATATATCACCTTCTTCTCGTCATGCTTTTCCAAAGTTGAAATTACGGCATAAATTTCCACTATTGCAGGTGGACAAAGTGAGTACTGATATTATGATGTATTGCACATGAGGAATTCGTTGTGATGTTTACTATGTTATTCTAAAGAAAAAAGGTTTCCAAAACTTGTACACACTGAAAGGGGGCATTGCACAATACCTCAAGGAAGAGGGGCACTTTAAATGGATGGGAAATTTGTTTGTGTTTGATGTTCGGCTATCTGTCTCTCCTAATGTTTTCAAGCCTATGAATGCCACTAATGAACAAAGGGCTTGCTGCGGGGCTATGCAATTGAACATTGATTACTCCCCTCGTATGGAAGAACAGAACTAATGTTGAACCAACGTGGATTGACCTATCGAAATGTTATGCATGCGAACAACGAGATGTACTTTCCACGGATCATACTTATGTTCCTCTAATAGTTGTTTATTCACATAAAATAAAAAAGGACAGGCGAAACCTTGGCATACTGCATGGTACAGAACGTGGAGGTGAGATATTTAGGAGGAACACGTATCCGAATTGTGAAGAACCTTCGCATTTGTGGACACTGTCATAATGCAACAAAGTTTATCGCCAAGATTGTTCAGAGGGATATGCATGGGATAGCAAGTTGAGGGTTCTGGTAACGCAGTTGATGCCAAATGGAAACCTTGATGAACTCCTCCACGACCAGAATATTGCGCATACAAGTGAACGGTTGGATTTGTTAAAATGTGTGGGTATGAGCATATCAATAGCTCAAGCATTGGTTTATTTGCACGAGAATTTCGATTTTTCCATCGTGCACTGCGATCTAAAGCCCGCAAACATTCTTCTGGACGAAGATTGTGAAGCCCACGTGAGCGATTTCGGTACTGCTCGGCGTCCATCTCTAGCAAGAAAGCCAGAGCCAGGGAACATCTTCTGTTTTTCGAGGGACGATAAGAAGTATTAAGTGCTCTGAAAAATGTTATTTTGAAACGTAGAAAGGAGAAAAGAATTGTGAAAGAGGATTTTCTGGACCAAGTACCGGAGAAGGCTGATGATGACAAAGAGCAGTTTAACGATCAAGTCGTTTTGGATTTCCCGTTTGGTTTTCTCTTTGCCGGATATGACACCACGTCAATAGCAATAACTATGGATGTCAAATACCTCATGGAAACACCCAGGGCTCTGCATGAATTGAGGGAAGAACGTGAAGAGATCCTCCGCAGGAAGAGAAGAAATGTAAGAACCTGCCAAGAATCAGCGGGACAACCGCATTCCAGAAGGAGTGGCTCGATATCATATTCCTGACAAGAATAATTTCGCTCAGAGGCGTTACCTTACACTGAATGAATATGAAAACGCTTCAAGAAAACTCAACGCCAATGATAATGGGTCCAATTATGAGAATATGACTAAGGGCTCCCTGTTGATCATCGCCAGTTGTATTAGTCAGCTAGGTTTATTATACAGGCTAAACTGAGTACAAGATATTCAGCTAAATATTTTAGCGCAGCCCTGATGCGTTTTCTGACCGCCATGCAATCAGCCGTTGTAACCCTAATTTTTGAACGAGAACATTCTTTTGTGCGGGCCTTAGAGTGGGATATCAAGCTTCTGATTTCAGTCTATTCAGGAGTTTTGGCCTCCGGAACATCGATCTGTATAACAACAAGAACATGGGCATTAAGAGTACTAGTACATACACTCTTTGAGATTTACTTCATTTTTTACGATGGATCGTTGTCTCATTTAGATGGTTATCAGCCGTGAAAAGATTATGCTGTTGTCTGGCTCGAACGTGCCCATGTCATAATTTTCCAGGTACAGAGAACTGTTAGAGATCATAAGGATGCCTGGAGAAATCGCCGAGAGCCTATGGATAGCCAATGAATCGGCCTTTAAGGAAACAAAGAAATGTATGCAACAAGGCATGGATGTACTCAATGGCTACATAACTGGGTACCTGGACATTACGCAGTCGATACGGTTGTCTGATGAACTAATTCACCAAGAAACAGTGTTGTGGGAATGCACCAACCAGCTGCAATCTAATGAAAAGACAACTGCTACTGTTATTTCTCAACTGAGAGAGGCGATCCAACAAGAGGAACATATGCTGGACAGTATTCGGGATCAACTCAAGGATGCCAAGGATCAGGCTGAGAATGCACAAAGGATTCGCATGAAGCTACAAAATATTTGTGAGAGTTCCCATACCATTACCATCATCCACAGCTACAGGAGAGTCCAAATAAGTCATTTGGTGAACTTGAATCCATCATGCTAGTGAGCTATCGATCCTGTCTGATCATCATCATTATCAAATGATATCTTACTTTGCATGCTCGGTTCAAGGTCACTCCAGAAATGGCAGTAACATTACTAGAAATTTCAAGGCTTTTGGCAACTAAAGTGCCTGGGAGAAAATGCAAATTACGCTGCATCTGAGTGTGCTTGGGAATCTGCTACACTTCCTGGCATAGCTCGGATGATGTTAGATGCAGATAAAATGGTAGTTTCCGCTACTTCTAGAGATCCTACACTTGCTGGAGCCTTGACACGCCTTCAAAGATGTGCTTTCAGTGGAAGTTGGGAGGTGAGAATAATTGTCGCCCAAGCCCTTATTACAATAGCAATCAGGTTGGGTGATCCTTTCAGACTACAAATGTATGAGTTCCTTCATGTGTTAGCTCAGGCTGGAATGCAAACAAGGTTTACTGATACACAACTTAGTAATGGTGAAGATTAAGGATCAAGTGGCACGGGCCTTGGTTCTATAATTTCTCCAAGTTTGAGGGTCCTCGATGAGATGTACAGTGGACAAATGATGAGCTTCGGGAGCTTTATGAGACCCAGCTGTTGCCCAAGGAATTTTTGATCATGTTTATGACAGTAAAGTGGCACGAACGCAATCTCCATCAATCAGCAATGAAACCGCAGCTTCCAAGTGTCAAGGAAGAAATGACGAGTTATCAAACGATTAGTAACGGTTCTAGTAGCTGGCAGAGGTGTCTGGCAGTTGTAGAATGCCATGAAGGCGAACTGTTTCAGATTCCCAGAACGCAAAGAGATTTGTTCTTAGATGTTTTCTTTTAAATGATTGTTGTATGTAACAGAAAATAGGGGGGCGCATGAGCGCAGGACTGGGATAAAAATCTTTGTCAAGAGAGATTCATTGTAATTGCTGAGTTATTATGTAAGACATTATTGGAGTAATAATAAAGATGTTTATTTGCGACTGTGAGATTCATCACATTCGATTTCTTTCAGCATGTTTTCTTCTCTTTTAGCTGTGTTAAAACTGTTTGGATTTTGTTTATGTGTTTCCTTACGTGCAACTAAAATTGTCTTTACCATCTCTTTATGTCTTCCTTAATCCATTACGACTGCATTACATTTTGTTTTCCTCTAACTGATGGGCTTCGTTACACTTTAGTACGACCACTACTGTAACGAAAGGGTTTGGGTTTTCTGCAGATGTTTATTGCCTTTCCTCTGCACCAGTTATCAGCTGTGTAAGACCAATCTGCATTTTCAGAACTCTGCATGTATCCTTTTCTACGTCGTCCTTTTATTTTTCTTTCCCCTACCGCATCATGATTTATCAAACCGCTGAAAGATAGACTTACTTTGCCTCACTTTCTGCAAGTATTTGATCTCTGCTATTGTCTCTTTTTCTCGGTTTTCATTTGACTCCATGCCCAATGGACCATTTCCCTGGTTTAACACCCAAACTCCAAAAATCTAAGACCATCATTTACCCATAAATCTGCCTAGCATTTCATGCTTACTTCAATTTATTTCGTGACATTTTTGGAGAGACCCTCTCGGGTTAGAAGAGGGAAGCTTATGATCCAAAGTGGTTCGAGGTTGCCTCGGGATTGATTTGTTGCAGCCCATTTCAGTTCTGATTGTCAACACATCCCATAGTTGTTTCTACCTCATGTGTCGATTGAACAACAACAATTTGAAACCGCTGATAGGCCACATTACAACCCACGCTCACGTCATCAACTTGCTATCAAATTTAATTTTAAATGTCTTTGAATATCTGCGACATATTTAATGAAACTACACTCATAACCCGAATTGAATGGTTGATGTGACAAGGTAAGTTCATCCCTATTTGAATCTCTAAAACAGTTTTGAACAATTTCATTCTACATAGAATTTTGAATTCCAGAGCATTCGAAGAATCAAGGCAAGCATCTCGAGACTGTGTTGATCCCTAGATTATAGAAACCAAATTAAAAAATCTCCAGAGGTATGTGTTCAAGTTTGTCAATTCAGTGGTCGTGATTTATGTATGCATCTGAATTCTTACACAGTCTCTAAACTATGTTCTAATTGTAGGTAAAATGTTGTCACAAAATCCAACCACCAAACGCTCGCCGAGAGAAACCAAGGTAAAGGAAGCTGAGACATGTGAAGGTTCTTCTCTTGGTATAGCGAGGTAATTGAAATACATTCCCATGGTAGAGACGATCATAAAAACATCAACAAAGAAAGCCTTTGTCCAACCTACAATCTTTTGTGATACAAAAGCAGGCATTGGATCCAAAGTAATGATCCCATAGTGGGGGGACCTTTTCAACAGAATCATCTGAGAGGATTACCCAGATGTAAGGGAGATCGATCACCAGGTGTTCCCAAACATTCGATGGTATTATTTGCACATGGTATCCAACAGAAACCTGGTTTTCCCTTGCATAGAGTTTCTGAAGTGGATAATCGACCATACAGGCACACATAAATGTTTAATCAAAGATGAGAATGGAAGGTCTTATCACTCCAAGTAACTCCTTAGGGTTGTAGGCTAAGAATGTTTGGTAACTTAAGAATATAATGTGTAGGTATGCTTGGAACAATGGGATCACTCAATGATTAATGTAATAAACAACTCATCATACATTTAAATGAAACAGTGCTTTTAGAAAACAATAATCAGACCAGATATTTTTAAAGGGAAAGGATGAAGAATACTAATCTTGATTGCCAAATACAACTAGGTGTAGGGATTAATGCAAGGTAGTATGAAATCCTTCACTTCAAGTCTATGAGATTAATAAAGAGATGACAGTCTTTAAAAGCTAAGATAAACTGAAATAAAGTACAGAAAAAGGATGCATGAACATTTATGATATTGAAAGAAAAAGGAGACTGTAATTCTATTATCCAATAAGAGGCTATATAGTAGCCAAAATGTATTCCCAGTTTGAACCCTGTGTCTCTCTTAAGTCTGTAGCTTTATAGATTTACATCACAGTTATCAGATCCTAAAACAATGGATCTGATTTTCTAAAAACAGAAAGCAAACTGTATTTACAAGAAACTAGGAGTAGATCCTCAAAATGAGGTCAATCCCTATCTGATAATCCTCAAAATGTGGTTGAAAAGTTGATGATGTGTAGCCTAGCCTTCCAAGGCTCTTTGGTTTGATCTCCTGAAGATGAAATTCGAGTTGGATGATGTGTCTTCAAACCCCTGATATTCTACCTTTGAAAAAGATGCCAAATGTAGTTGAAAAACCTCTTTTTGACCTTATCCCTCAAAACTAGCCTTTAGATTTGACTTTGATAATTCATTACCTGCTTATTCAAAGAGGTTTCATTCCATTCTAACTCAAAATTTTCCAATCTGAGCAAAATTTCGATGAATCTGGTCATACAGGCTTTCGGTGGTTAATTGTATGAAATTTTAAGCTTCTTATCCACCGAAAGCACTATGTTTCGGAGGTTAATGAGCATGCTCAAGCTCGCCTAAACCACCGAAAAGCAGAAGTTTTTCAAAAATAAAAAATTCAAAATTTTCAATTACCTGTATGGTTGCATATGGTTTCAAGGCTTCTTGGATGAAGTTCCCTTCTCCCTGGCAGGGCTTGTGACTTCCTCTTGATGAATACCAGCCTTTATTTCTTCTTCTATGGAGGTGGAAAATTGGGCTAGGGTTTCCAACTTTGTATTCTCTTGAGCTGGAGGTTGGGATTCTTTTATTTTTAATCTCAGAAGTCTTAGATGCATGTACAACTTCATGTTCTCCCTTATCAATACCATGTTCCTGTCTTTGATCTTGTCATGTTTTTCCTTGACAGTTTTATTAATGTTATGAAGTTATTCATTTCTTTCTGTCAGATCTGTATTTGTCTTTTTAATAACCCTTATTAAAAATTCCATTTCATAGATTTGTTACAGAAGTTTCCTCACTTTCTGAGTCCTGGAAGCTTTAGGTTTTCTCGAAGAAGCTCCTACTAATGATTGATTTTGTTCCTCTGGAGGAGTAGGAGTAGGTAGGTTTGGGTCTTCATCAATAGTTGTATCAGTTTGTTTCTCTCCTTATGCCTCATTATGATCTGGTTCATGTTCATAATCTGAATATGGGAGGTTTAAAGGATTATCCTCCATGGCCAAACCTTCAGCCTTCTCTCCTTCCTCAAACTGTAATTTTCTCTTTGTTTTCTTCTTCTTGGCCAAGGAAGATTTTGCTTGTTGTTTCAAGGGTGAAATAGCCCTTCGTTTCCTTTGACTACTCTTGGGAGTAATAGCCTTCCTTGTGGAAGTCTTCTTGCCCTTGTCCTCTTGTGGTTTTTCAGTTTGGAATTCATTCCAGAAGAGAAAGTAATTCCATGCAACCTTCTCCTTCTTCAGAGACTCCTTAATAATAAGAGTGATGAGTCCTTGATGGGACAACCTGCTTGCCACCTTAGTGGGATTAGCCTTAACCTGTCTTGCCATTTTGGTGAGAGCCTTATGCAGATAAAAAGGAAGATTTATAGGTGCTCGGCCTGTGAAATGGTTTAGAAGCTTGAAGTGATAAAACATCACTCTGTTATATCTCCCTTAGCATGTTATGTAAACACATATTTCTTTCAACAAGGACTTCCACTTTGGTTCCAAGTAAGATATTGGAATATCCTTTTTCCAGATCAAATCTTTGTGTACAGGCCGCAGGTATGACCTAAATTCAATGTTTGAAGGTATGGTAGACTTGAACCAATAGTCTCCTGACCTAGGTAAACCTGTGTATTCAACAATTGCAGCTTCATCCACCATGAATTCCTCTTTTCCTACTGTAGCAGTCCTCCCATCGTATGAAATGGAAAATGATTCACAAACTTGCTGATGGAAGTCTGTTAATTTTTCACAGTAAGCATAAACATCGACTTTCTTGAAGAATTCGACCACCTCATGGTGAGCCTCGAGGTACCAAGCCCCATCAAGTTCAACCCTTAGGGTTGGTCCAGATTTTGACATTATGACAAGGCTGACGTGTCCCTCAATTTAAGATATGTGCATGCAAACAGGGAAAGGACTTCAATCAATAATGCAATCAAAGGGTATGAGTTGATAGTCAAAGAATCTAATTTGACAGACAGAGGATATGACTCATCAAACAGAGAGTGTTTTTAGGCAACAAAATCGAATCAGAGATTTAGCATACAATTTAAATCAATAGCCAGGTGTATAACTGAGGGTAAAATCAAAGACAAAGGATAGAACTCATATTTTAAACAAGAACCAAATCTTTAATGCACATTGACTATAGGTAGAAATCAACAGATAGATATGCATAATCTAAACAAGATTCGACTCAAACAAACAATGAGATGGAATTGAGTCGAGAATGTTTCAGATAATAATCACAGAGAATCAAATCATAGATTGAAGCTACCTTTTAACTGGGTTTGATACATGGATTTTGAATTAGTTATTGAACTGGATCTTCAACCATCAACTGGCCTCTTTAAACAGGATCTGGAGCTTTGAGAGCACACCCAAATAAGGAAATCACAGGACTATTTGAAATCATGAACAACACCCGAACTCAATACACAATTCAATGACAATTAAATAGTGTTTAATCTCAACAATGATGTCATAGAATTTTGTGGCTGGCAGTCCTAATAATCCATATGCAATCTCATTTTTGTTATGATAAACGCCTTCATGAGATTTTGTGCCACACCAAAAATTGATGACAACTGACAGTTGAACGCTTGGAGGACGTTTCAACATCTATTCATCTACAATTTTGCAATAATGACATGAAAACTCATCATTTGACATGACTTTCGACGGTTAGGAATCATAATCATGCTTGCTTGACATATGGCTCGTGCAAAAGCATGAGGTTTTTTATTTGGGCGTGAAAACACTTTTGGTGGTTAAGGACCCCTTTTATTTCGCCTCTTAACCACTGAAAATCTCGACTTTCGGTGGTTAACAAGTCGTTTCATAGACCCTCTTAACCACCGAAACCTGAGATTTTAGATTTTGAAAGCCAAGACCAAAAATGATGATTTTTCCAAGTTTATATTTGAAAAATAGACCCTCTAATGCACCTAAAACATTTAGAAATAATTTTTTTGACATGTTCCTATCAGCTAAAAATCGAAAACTTGATAGTGCTATTTTAGGAGATAACATGTGGCTCCTACTCGGGGGTGGAATCCTCCCAGTGAGGTTCCAAGAACAAGTAGTTCCAGTCGCCTTATTATTTGGGCTATGGAGTCATTTGGCCTCTACAATTGTTCCTCTGCTAGCCTGCCTGTAGCTTGTTTGTAGCCTGCCTGTAGTCTGCATGTTTATTGAAGAAAACTAAAAGCAATCTACATGCTCCTATGAAGAGCTTATTCTTCAGTCTACTCCTACACTAACCAATTGTACTGACTCTTATCAAGTGAAGTCATGCTTCCAATGAAGCCATGTGAGAAACTGATTTACTGACATCATGCTAGATCTTGGGTGAAAAATAATGGAAGCCACATCATGCAGAAAAGAGGTTTGAACAGATCGTAAAGACAATCTTCTTCTGACAAAAATGTTTTAATTCATTTGTTTCTCATAGATTCCAAATAGTTATCAACTGGGTCATAAATGTCATAAAGAAATACCTCTTTGAGTTGCTAATCCAACTGACTGTATTGCAGTTGCTGATTACTTTCACTGGTCTCAATGTTGAATGTAAATTGTTCTTCTTCTGTTGAAAGAAAATGCAAACTCAACTGTTGAGTTGAACCTCTCCGATCTTCTTCACCATCATTGGTCTCAATGTTGAAAACAGACTGCTCAACCTCTGTTAGAGAGTCATATAAGAAAGAGTGTTCATCTGAACTTTTCAGCTCATCTCCTTCTTGCAAATATCTTCTACAATCTACCTTTATCTACAAGTCTGGAAAATGTGGGTTGTCCTCAACATATACTGCAGATTTGAGACTGTCACCCGCTAATGTGTCAATTTGATAATCATCTTTGAAGTTTTCAAAAGGGACAATCTCATCTTTATAACAACCTAAGTTAGTAGATGCATTTGATAGAATATCAAAAGCATCAATGCTATGGTTATTCTCCCAGAGATCACCAATATCTTGGTTATAATGATAGATGTCCCTTATTTCAACATACTCTTCAAAGCTATCATTAACCACATCATATATACATTTATGATCATCTCTGTGATGAACAGTAGAACTAAATGAAATTCCAGAAATAACCAAATCTTCAGAAACCTCAACAACTTCCTCTCCATCATTATATTTATCATATATAGGAAGATCAGGGAACATTTCTAATGACAGAGATGAAAATGGTGGCATAGAGTTATCAACAATAGGATTCTGAGATAGATTTTGAGAAATATCACTTTGTTCCTCATCATAACTGCAACTTCCCTTGATACACAAATATGAAAACTATAAACTACCTTTAATGATTTCAATGGATGTATGACCAACAGAAAAATGATTTTCATGATTCTTAACTAAAGAAATTAATTCTTCAGATGGATGAAAATCAGAGATAATGTTAATTGGAGAATCTTCAACTCCTTTATTATCCATTTCTAATTCGTTTTGATGGAAAAACACATTATCATGAAAATCATTTGGGAGTTGTTGCAGGATATGAGGGAGAAATTCTTCTCAATTTGCATTTTCAACTTTATTATCCAATCCATATTCTTCACAGCAATTACCAAATTAAAACTACTCTGAAAAGAACTTTTTTCAACGCTCATTGAATACTCTGTGAAAATTTTCTAAAGATGAAATGCTTGAAGTAGGTAAAGAAAAATACCATCTACGTGCATCACCTTCCAATGAATACATGAACA
>JZKD02S1810473.1:147043-174386 GCA_000966675.3 Picea glauca
CTTTGTTTTCAACCATCTTTTGATCTCCACCTTAGTTGGATTCCACGATCTGAACATTCCCTTTTTATGCATTCATTCTCCGCATGCTTCTTCTATGGATCCCATTCACTCAATCACAGCTTCGTATTTCAGGGTTATGACGGTAATGTTTTAGGATAGAGTAAATGCTGAGGCATGAAATCCCGACAGCATTTCACTGGGGTTTACATGGTCCCACCCTTAGCTTTCACCTGAGGTAAGCTTTTGAAACTTTGCGCGACCTCGCACATCGAGGTTTGTAAATATTGTGAATTGTAACTCCCGAAGAGCGATATTCCGAGGTACGAAGAGCAACAACCTTCGTTTCACGATAAAAGTGGTAACTTATGAAACATCACCTCTCCCACTATTTCACATGTCAAGACTACTGAGATTTTCAGTAGGTGAATGTCACGAAGTGAAAAAGAACTTAAGAACTGACATTTGAACTTTAAAATAGATTTGAACCAAATGAAAAAGGCAGCTCCAACTAGGGATCATTTTTCCCTGTGAGGCGGGAAGAATAGTAGACCATGTGCCTGTATTTGGTAAATGGAGTCACTAGTTTCACTTCTATGAAACTTTCTTTAGGGAGAAGATAAACTAAGGGAAGAAAATATTTTTGTCTTTTACTGTTGTAAGGTTTTTCAATACTCAAATATATTTCTCACTCAGCTACAGTCCCTTTCACAAATTTCTCTTTCTCTTTACTGAGTTTAGGTCTGCATTAGGACAAATCAAAATAGTTCTAGGAAATCCAACAGATCTTTGTAGTTTTTTGGCTTACATCCAACGAAATTTATGGAATTTTTTAATTGGGGAGTCTTGTTTGGACTTAGGATGTGGGTCTAGTCTCAAGAAAGTTGATTACCAGAGTCGAGTGATATTCATGTATGACAACCTTACAGATATCTCAGATATTGCTTCACTGGAAGCAAGCCTGTTCAGCACCCTGATGAAGTTATCTGCCCCTTTTTGGCTGAATTTCCTTTCACCACTTCGAAATGTATTTATGCATTTAAATGTTGAGACAAGGGCAATCATTTCTGAATTTCCTTTCATCGTCTCTTCAGAATAGATGTTCAATTAGATATGACTTTCCTTTCATCATCTATCTTATAATTTTCTTTTTGGAATACGAAGTGGGGGAAATCAAATTGTATAAGGGGTGATATCTACGTAATATTTTGCAATGTAGGTCTATCAACTTACTTTGATTACTCGGTCCCAACCTTCCTTTGACTTTCACAACACCTTGGGTCTGCAGGGAGAAAAAGGGGAAACATTTTTCTGGGGGTTTTCCTTTGAGTAAGCCTTAACCCTTCGAAACTGTTGAAAAACCTAGAAAAGTCAGGATCCACCTATGCATAACTTGTTTAGTAAGAGACCGAAGAGCTGTGAAGACCAGCCTTCTTTCCAAAACACGCTTACAGCTTTCAAAGTTTTAAACATAATCTCTTCTCCCTACGTATATAAATCCGAAAAGACATTTTCCATTTTTAAGAAGATAAATCTGAGGACCAAAAGAAAGGTGACAGATAGATGTTTGTATGATGAGGGCCAGGGGTCGAAAATTAAAAAATGTTTTTTGAAAACCCTTCCCCAGAGATGCTTCACTTTCTGTTTGTTTTAACTACCACCTATCTGTGTTTTAAATTACAATTATTAGGGCTTGGAGCAAGTAACTGTACTTTTTAATAATCAATTAAGTGAGAACATTAGATTTATGGGACCTTTATGATTTTTTTTGGCGATCTCTGCTTTCTTAAGGAACAAAATTTTCAGGAGTTTGTGCCTTTACCTTACCATTTTTAAAATAACCTAAAACCTTTTCTGTCACCTGTTTTCGGTGAATGTAAATCTTTGATACATGACCTTTTGTTTTCTCCATTTGTTAGTTTAGTTTGAAAACCAAAATCCTATAAACACAAAGAGTGTCTTTTTTAAAAAAAATAAAAGTATTTGAAAACCGTGTATCTCTACTTATATTGACCTAAAAAAAAAATATTGAAAACTTACCTTAAGGGAATCATGAAATAAAAAGAAAATACAAATCGGTATATAATATGGAAAACCTCGGAGAACTAATTATGTCATATAGTGTTTTAGATAACGTCCGTTGACAGGGGCGTTGAAGATTTTACCATCCAAATTTTCCAATAAAAATGAATTTTTTCCTTCGGAAGTTGCGACTCTAAATGGTCCATACCAAATATGATCAAATTTATCGTGTTTCGTCGAATATTCCTTCCTAGAATCCCATATTAAGACCAAATCTCTTGGAAGAAACTCTTTGTCTTTTGTCTTACGGTCAAATAACGTTTTCATGTCGTCTTGATATTTTTGCAATCTTTCATCCACCTCGACCCTGTTCTGTTGTAATTCGATCAGCTGATTTATTCTCCTTGTGACGTGGTTTGGTTCTTCTTTCTCATATTTCCATAGTTTCATCACGGGAAGAGCTAATTTTATAGGTAATACCACGTCAGTCCTATATACCATCTGGAAAGGAGAAATACCAATGGATGTTTTTGTGCCAATCTGATTTTCCCATAGTGCGTATTTTAGATGTATATGCCAGGATCTCTTGTTCTCGTTCAACACTTTCATAATTATGTTGATCATACTCTTGTTCGAAGATTCGGCCAGTCCATTCCCTTGGGGGTAATATGTCATAGAATGGCCGAGTATAATATTGTACTTTTGGCAAAAACTGATCATAGACATAGATTTAAAAGCCTGAGCATTATCTGTTACTATCTTTCGGGGGCAACCAAATCTAGATAAAATATTTTCTTCTAGGAAATCTATTACCACCGAATCTGTATCCCTCCTAGTAGGAATAGCCTCTACCCATTTAGTAAAGTAATATGTGGCGGTTAGGATCCATTTGTGTTGAGCGTTGGAATGGGGGTTAATTTCACCTATAAAATCCAGTCCCCGCTGCTGAAAAGGAGCCTCTGTTTTGAATGGAACTAAAGGTAGTGCTGGGAGTTTATGCTTGTCTACGAATAGTTGGCAAGGGTCACAAGCCCTGACTATGTAATTTACATCCGAGAAAAGTTTAGGCCAATAATAACCAGCCCTCATGATTTTATAAGTCGTCGCTCTCCAAGCGTGATGTCCCGCACACACTCCTTTTTGGAATTCGCTTATGACCTTCTCTATTTCAGATTCAACCAAATAGACCAACAGGAAGCCAAGTGGGTCCTTCCAAAACAATTTACCCTCAGATATACAGTATTTAACCGCATGTAGTTTTAGCGTTCTGGCTTTGGATGGAGATAAATCACTTGGGCAGTTCAAAGTCAATAGGTAGGATACTATGTTTTTGTACCAGCCAGAGGATGTAAACTTCTCTTTGATCCTGACTTCACTTGTTTTCTCGTAGAACTCGTTAATATCTTCCTCTTCTCCACATCCCTATATGTTATTTATGTCGAGGGCTCTGTAATTGGATTCAACTAAGAGTTTATCCAAACCTTGACCCTTTATCAGCTTCGTCGGCTTTATTTCTAGATCAAATTCTTGAATTTTTGCAAGCCATTGTCCCCTTCTGCCATCATTGTCAGGCTACACTAGAATGTGTTTTACAGAGATAGTAGGTACATACACGATTATCTTGGAATGAAATACATAATTCCTAAAAGCCTTTAATGCCTTTACCATAGCATATGCTTGTTTTTCCATTATATCTTATTTTAGTTCTGCGTCTCTGAGACTTTTTCTGAAAAAGGATATCAGTTGTTCAAAACCCTCCTCATTTTTCTAGAGGAGCACTGCAGAAATAGTGTGCTCGGAAGCGAATGAGAAAATGAGAAAATCCTTTAGATAGTCAGGACTTGCCAGTATAGGTGCCTCGCTAATAACCCTCTTGATACATGCAAATGATTCTTTGGCCTCTACTGTCCATTTTACCTCATTGTTTTTCTTTAACATACCTGTGATTAATTTCACAATTTCAGGAAAGTTTGGAATAAACCTTCTCAAGAAGTTTATCTTTCCTAAGAATGACTGGATTTCCTTTACATTTCTAGGAATATTTATTGTGTCTATAGCTTGAACCCTGTTGTGATCAATTTTAATTCCATCTCGGGACACAATATGGCCCATGAGTTTACCTTCCCGCATGGCGAAGTGATACTTTTTAGGGTTTAAAGATAGACCGAACCTGCGGCATTTTTCGAAAGTCTGTTTGAGATGTATTAAATGGTCTTCATCAGACTTAGAAAAAATGGTTAGATCATCGAGGTAGATAACTACAAACTTATCTCTTTCGCCGACGAAGGCGATATCCATAGCACGCTGGAAAGTGGCACCTGCATTCATTAGACCAAAAGGCATTTTATCATACATGAATGTACCCCAGGGTGTAGTGAAAGTTGTGTTTTATTTATCTTGTTCATTTACTGCAATTTGATTATACCCAGAGAAACCGTTGATCATAGACATCCTATTTTCTCTGACTACCTTTTCTAAGACGTGATCCATTTTAGGTAAAGGATTGTTATCTTTTAGGGAAGATTTATTTAAATTTCTGAAATCAACACATAGTCTAATCTCTCCACTATTTTTTCTAACCGGAACCAGGTTCGCCACCCAATCGGAATATCTCAGTGGTACTATTATTTTCACATCTAAAAGCTTCTTGACTTCTCTTTTGAGTACGGGTAATAAGATAGGGTTGATTTGTCTAAGATTTTGCCTAAAGGGTTTGATACCAAGCTTCAGAGGTATCTTGTGTTCGATCATGGTAGTGTCGTAAGTCCTAAGCTCTTCGTAATACCAAGAAAAAATATATTTATATCATGCAAGCAAATATTTATACTTTTTTTTTACCTCAGGAGGAAGATACTTTGATATTTTCACTATCCTCGGTTATTCTTTTGTCCCTATATCGCAATCTTCAACCTCTTCTGGTTGGGGTTGAAGAGTAGATTTTAAAGGTATGTCATTTTGATAAAAAAAGTCTCTCAACGCAGATTAGTCCCTTTAGAATCTGATTATTTTTTAAAACTAACATGCGATGGTTGGAAATTTTTTCTCAGAACTCCTAAGGGTCTTCTCCTTCTTGCATGATCCACATGTGATCATTTTGATTCTCTTGATCGATGTGTGTTTCAGAAAAGTCACCCACTGCTTCGAGGAACTTTCGGATTTGTTCGTCATCCTCGAAAACCTGACAGTGTTGTATGTTGTTCGGGATGGATGGTCTATGTCTTACCTCTATATGGTATTTTAATTTAAAATCCATGGGGGGAGCGAAAGTCGAGGCTGCCTTGGCTAACGAATCGGCCTACAAATTTTCGGCGCATGGTATGAAGTGGATATTTACAGACGAGAAGAAATTTTCCATTAGATCCCAGGAACAATTTATATACACTCTCAATCTCGGGTGTTTGGCCTTGTATTGTCGATTTATCTATTTGACTATCAACTCAGCGTCTCCATATACTTCCAGGTTCTTTATGTTCAGTTTCTTGGTAGCGTCCAATCCTAAAACTAAAGCTTCATACTCACATACATTGTTAGTGTAGTTTATATCCCATTGAAGCCTGTAAGAAAAAGGGACAACAAACCTATTTTCAGGTGCCACAAAACATACTCATACACCGGCTCCTTCACATGACAGAGTACCGTCAAAAAACATTTTCCAGATCCATGTACTATGCATATTTTCAAAATATTTCTCATCTATGTAGTTTTATTCTATGCAACTATCTATACCATCATCAAAAGACAAAATACAATTTCCTAGATCTTGATCAACAATGTAAACAGGAAAATTGTTAGGATTCTGAGGATCTCTCATGGTATAGGTTAACCTCTTTTCCCTGTATAACCTAGTAAGTTGCCCACCAAATACAGGAATTGTGGCATAAGTCATGTCCAATCGAAGGGATCCCCCAATTTTGGGTCTTCGCGACCTTGATAACAGTAATCCATATTTTGGGGGGATATCAGCAATAACTACATCCATCAGAACACTTTTGACTAGGAACTATGCAAGGGTGACTACTAGATCTTTTATCATACCTAAGCACTTGACTCTTCTTCAATCAAAAGAGTAGAGATCTCCATAAGATCAGGTGATATTGAGGCCTAGCCTATCCATAATATCTTTGGGCATCACATTATGTGAAGCTCCAGAATCTAGCATGCAGTTATGCAGCAGTCGATCATGCACATTTAGGGTGATATACAAAGGGGCAATGGTGTCTCTGGCGCCCTCGAAATGTGGACCGAAAGTGATATTTGGCTTGTCATCTTCCAAATTTATTTCGTCTGATTGACTTTCTTGGTCCGAACAACCTATCACCTTGGTTATCTGTTTTCGATATGCATAGTTTTTTTCTAATTCAACCAGCAGAATCGGTATTTTGATCCTATTTATTTCATTTTCGACATTAAAACCACTGCCACCTTTGTCTGTTTCTCTGCTTAAAATCTCAAGGTCCTTCTTCTCTAACTTATTTGTCTGAGCTGATTTATTACTCATGATCTTACTTACCAGTGAGGGTGTTTAAATTGTCTTGATTTCCTTAGTTTGGGTCTCAACTTCCTTTGTTTTGAGGTTCAACGAATCTTCCTCCTTTGTTTTTTTGTTAGATGTTTCAGTCTCTTTCGGGGCAAGCACATATATTTCACCTTTAGGGAGAATTTTCTTCGGTTGAGGAATCTTAAGAACCAAATTTTTACCTTTAAAATAGATTTGAACCAAATGAAAAAGGCGACTCCAACTAGGGATCATATTTCCCTGTGAGGCGGGAAGAACAATAGACCACGTGCCTGTATTGGGTAAATGGAGTCACTAGTTTCACTGCTATGAAACTTGCTTTAGGGAGAAGACAAACTAAGGGAAGAAAATATTTTTGTCTTTTACTGCTGTAAGGGTTTTCAATACTCAAATATATTTCTCACTCAGCTACAGTCCCTTTCGCAACTTTCTCTTTCTCTTTACTGAGTTTAGGTCTGCATTAGGACAAAATTCAAAATAGTTCTAGGAAATCCAACAGATCTTTGTAGTTTTTTGGCTTACATCCAACGAAATTTATGGCATTTTTTAATTGGGGAGTCTCGTTTGGACTTAGGATGTGGGCCCAGTCTCGAGAAAGTTGATTACCATAGTCGAGTGATATTCATGTATGATAGCCTTACATATATCTCAGATATTGCTTCACTGGCAACAAGCCTGTTCAACACCCCGATGAAGTTATCTTCCCCTTTTTGGCTGAATTTCCTTTCACCACTTCGAAATGCATTTATGCATTTAAATGCTGAGACAAGGGAAATCATTTCTGAATTTCCTTTCATCGTCTCTTCAGACTAGATGTTCAATTAGATATGACTTTCCTTTCATCATCTGTCTTATAATTTTCTTTGTAGAATATGAAGTGGGGGAAATCAGATTGTATAAGGGGTGATATCTGCGTAATATTTTTAAATGTAGGTCTGTCAACTTACTTTGATTACTTGGTCCCAACCTTCCTTTGACTTTCACAACACCTTGGGTCCGCAGGGAGAAAAAGGGGAAACATTTTTCTAGGGGTTTTCCTTTGAGTAATCCTTAACCCTTCGAAACTAGTGAAAAACCTAGAAAATTCAGGATCCACCTATGCATAACTTGTTTAGTAAGAGACCGAGGAGCTGTGAAGACCAGCCTTCTTTCCAAAACACGCTTACATCTTTCAAAGTTTTAAACATAATCTCTTCTCCGTACGTATATAAATCCGAAAAGACATTTGGCATTTTTAAGAAGACAAATCTGAGGACCAAAAGAAAGGTGACGGATAGATGTTTGTATGATGAGGGCCAGGGGTCAAAAATTAAAAAATGTTTTTTGAAAACCTTTCCCCAGAGATGCTTCACTTTCTGTTTGTTTTAACTACCACCTATCTATGTTTTAAGTTAAAATTATTAGGGCTTGGAGCAAGTAACTGTACTTTTTAATAATCAATTAAGTGAGAACATTAGGTTTATGGGACCTTTATGATGTTTTTTGGCGATCTCTTCTTTCTTAAGGAACAAAATTTTCAGGAGTTTGTGCCTTTACCTTACCATTTTTAAAATAACCGAAAACCTTTTATGTCACATGTCTTCAGTGAATGTAAATCTTCGATACATGACCTTTTTTTTTCTCCATTTGTCAGTTTAGTTTGCAAACTGAAATCCTATAAACACAAAGAGTGTCTTTTTATAAAAAATTAAAAGTATTTGAAAACCGTGTATCTCTACTTATATTGACCTAAAAAATAAAAACTGAAAACTTACCTTAAGGGAATCATGAAATAAAAAGAAAATGAAAATTGGTATATACAATGGAAAACCTCGGAGAACTAATTATGTCATGTAGTGTTTTAGATAACGCTCGTTGACAGTGGCGTTGAAGATTTTACCATCCAAATTTTCTAATAAAAATGAATTTTTTCCTTTGGAAGTTGCGACTCTAAATGGTCCATACCAAATATGATCGAATTTATCGTGTTTCACTGAATCTTCCTTCCTAGCATCCCATATTAATACCAAATCTCCTGAAAGAAACTTTCTATCTTTTGTCTTATGGTCAAATAACGTTTTCATGTTGTCTTGATATTTTTGCAATCTTTCATCCACCTCGACCCTGTTCTGCTGTAATTCGATTAGCTGATTTATTATCCTTGGGACGTGGTTTGGTTCTTCTTTCTCATATTGCCATAGTTTCATCACAGGAAGAGCTAAGTTTATAGGTAATACCACTTCAATCCCATATACCATATGGAAAGGAGAAATACCAATGGATTTTTTTGTGCCAATCTGATTTGCCCATAGTGTGTATTTTAGACGTATATGCCAGGATCTATTGTTCTCGTTCAACACTTTCATAATTATGTTGATCAAACTCTTGTTCGAAGATTCGGCCAGTCCATTCCCTTGGGGGTAATATGTCATAGAATGGTCGAGTACAATATTGTACTTTTGGCAAAAAATGATCATAGCCATAGATTTAAAATCCTGAGCATTATCTGTTACTATCTTTCGGGGGCAGCCAAATCTAGATAAAATATTTTCTTCTAGGAAATCTATTACCACCGAATCTGTAGCCCTCCTGGTAGGAATAGCCTCTACCCATTTAGTAAAGTAATCTGTGGCGGTCAGGATCCATTTGTGTTGAGAGTTGGAATGGGGGTTAATTTCACCTATAAAATCCAGTCCCCACTGCTGAAAAGGAGCCTTTGTTTTGACTGGAACTAAAGGTAGTGCTGGGAGTTTATGCTTGTCTGCGAATAGTTGGCAAGGGTTACAAGCCCTGACTTTGGCATTTACATCCGAGAAAAGTTTAGACCAATAATAACCTGCCCTCGGGATTTTATAAGTTGTCTCTCTCCAAGCGTGATGTCCCCCACACACTCCTTCATGGAATTCTCTTATGACCTTCTCTGTTTCAGATTCAACCAAATAGACCAACAGGAAGCCAAGTGGGTCCTTCCAAAACAATTTACCCTCAGATATACAGTATTTGACCGCATGTAGTTTTAGCGTTCTAGCTTTGGATGGAGATAAATCACTTGGGCAGTTCAAAGTCAATAGGTAGGATACTATGTTTTTGTACTAGTCAGAGGATATAAACTTCTCTTTGATCCTCACTTCACTTGTTTGCTCGTATAACTCGTTAATATCTCCCCCTTCTCCACATCCCTATATGCTATATATGTCAAGGGCTCTGTAATTGGATTCAGCTAAGAGTTTATCCAAACCTTGACACTTTATCAACTTCGTTGGCTTTATTTCCAGATCAAATTCTTGAATTTTTGCAAGCCATCGTCCCCTTCTGCCATCACTGCCAGGCTGCACTAGAATGTGTTTTATAGATCTAGTAGGTACATAAACGATTATCTTGGAATGAAATACATAAGTCCTAAAAGCCTTTAATGCCTTTACCATAGCATATGCTTGTTTTTCCATTATATCATATTTTAGTTCTGCGTCTCTGAGACTTTTGCTGAAAAAGGATATCGGTTGTTCAAAACCCTCCTCATTTTTCTGGAGGAGCACTACGAAAATAGTGTGCTCAGAAGCGAATGATAAAATGAGAAAATCCTTTAGATAGTCAGGTCTTTTCCAGTATAGGTGCTTCGCTAATAACCCTCTTGATACATGCAAATGATTCTTTGGCCTCTGTTGTCCATTTTACCTCGTTATTTTTCTTTACATACTTGTGATTAATTTCACAATTTCAGCAAAGTTTGGAATAAACCTTCTCAAGAAGTTTATCTTTCCTAAGAATGACTAGATTTCCTTTACATTTCTAGGAATATTTATTGTGTCTATAGCTTGAACCCTACTGGGATCAATTTTAATTCCATCTCAGGACACAATATGGCCCATAAGTTTACCTTCCCGCATGGCGAAGTGATACTTTTTAGGGTTTAAAGATAGACCGAACCTGCGACATTTTTCGAAAGTCTGTTTGAGATGTATTAAATGGTATTCATTAGACTTAGAAAAAATGGTTAGATCGTCGAGGTAGATAACTACAAACTTGTCTCTTTCGTCGATGAAGGCGATATCCATAGCACGCTGTAAAGTGGCACCTGCATTCATTAGACCAAAAGGAATTTTATCATACATGAATGTACCCTAGGGTGTAGTGAAAGCTTTTTTTATTTATCTTGTTCATTTACTGCAATTTGATTATACCCAGAGAAACTGTTGATCATAGACATCCTATTTTCTCCGACTACCTTTTCTAAGATGTGATCCATTTTAGGTAAAGGATTGTTATCTTTTAGGGAAGATTTATTTAAATTTCTAAAATCAACACACAGTCTAATCTCTCCACTCTTTTTTCTAACCGGAACCAGGTTCGCCACCCAATCGGAATATCTCAGTGGTACTTCTCTTTTGACTATGGGTAATAAGATAGGGTTGATTTGTCTAAGATTTTTCCTAAAGGGTTTGATACCAAGCTTCAGAGGTATCTTGTGTTCGATCACGGTAGTGTCGTAAGTCCTAAGCTCTTCGTAATACCAAGAAAAAATATCTTTATATCATGCAAGCAAATCTTTATACTTATTTTTTACCTCAAGAGGAAGATACTTTGATATTTTCACCATCCTCGGTTCTTCTTTTGTCCCTATATCGCAATCTTCAACCTCTTCTGGTTGGGGTTGAAGAGTAGATTTTAAAGGCATGTCATTTTGATAAAAAAAGTCTCTCAAGGGGGATTAGTCCCTTTGGAATCTGATTATTTTTTAAAACTAACATTCGATGGTTGGAAAACTTTTCTCGAAACTCCTGAGGGTATTCTTGTTCTTTCATGATCCACATGTGATCATTTTGATTCTCTTGATCGATTTGTGTTTTAGAAAAGTCACCCACTGCTTCGAGGAACTTTCCAATCTGTTATTCATCCTCGAAAACCTGCCAGCGTTGTATGTTGTTCGGGATGGATGGTCTATGTCTTACCTCTATATGGTATTTTAATTTAAAATCCATGGGGGGAGCGAAAGTCAAGGCTGCCTTGGCTAACGAATCGGCCTGCAAATTTTTGGCACATGGTATGAAGTGGATATTTACAGACGAGAAGAAATTTTCCATTAGATCCCAGGCACAATTTCTATACACTCTCAATCTCGGGTGTTTGGCCTGGTATTGTCAATTTATCTATTTGACTATCAACTCAACATCTCCATATACTTTCAGGTTCTTTATGTTCAGTTTCTTGGTAGCTTCCAATCTTAAAACTAAAGCTTCATACTCACATACATTGTTAGTGTAGTCTATATTCCATTCAAGCCTATAAGAAAAAGGGACGACAAACCTATTTTCGGGTGCCATAAAAAGTACTCCTGCACCGGCTCCTTCACATGACAGAGCACTGTCAAAAAACATTTTCCAGATCCCTGTACTATGCATATTTTCAAAATATTTCTCATCTATGTAGTTTTATTCTGTGCAACTATCTATACCATCATCAAAAGACAAAATACAATTTCCTAGATCTTGATCAACAATGTAAAAAGGAAAATTGTTAGTATTCTGAGAATCGCTCACGGTATAGGCTAACCTCGTTTCCCTGTATAACCTAGTAAGTTGCCCACCAAATAAAGGAATTGTGGCATAATTCATGTCTAATCGAAGGGATCCCCCAAGTTTGGGTCCCCGCGACCTTGATAACAGTAATCCATATTTTGAGGGGATATCAACAATAACTACATCCATCAAAACACTTTTGACTAGGACCTGTGCAAGGGTGACTACTAGATCGTTTATCATACCTAAGCACTTGACTCTTCTTGAATCAAAAGAGTAGAGATCTCCATAAGGTCGGTTGATCTTGAGGCCTAGTCTATCCATAATATCTTTGGGCATCACATTATGTGAAGCTCCATAATCTAGCATGCAGTTATGCAGCAATCGATCATGCACATTTAGGGTGATATAGAAAGGGGAAACGGTGTCTCTGGCGCCCTCGAAATGTGGACCAAAAGTGATATTTGGCTTGTCGTCTTCCAAATTTATTTCATCTGATTGACTTTCTTGGTCCGAACAACCTATCACCTTGGTTATCTGTTTTCGATATGCAGAGTTTTCTTGCTAATTCAACCAGCAGAATCGGTATTTTGATCCTATTTATTTCATTTTCGACACTAAAACCACTGCCACCTTTGTCCGTTTCTCTGGTTAAAATCTCGAGGTCCTTCTTCTCTAACTTATTTGTCTGAGTTGATTTATTACTCATGAGCCTACTTACCAGTGAGGGTGTTTCAACTGTCTTGATTTCCTTAGCTTGGGTCTCAACTTCCTTTGTTTTGAGGTTCAACGAATCTTCCTCCTTTGTTTTGTTGTTAGACGTTTCAGTCTCTTTCAGGGCAGGCACATATATTTCACCTCTAGGGAGAATTTTCTTTGGTTGAGGAATCGATGTAGGTTTTTTTTTAGACCTTAAGTTATACCTTGCTTGGACCCCAACTGTCATGCAATCAGACATTTCTTGACATACAGCGAAGTCATTGTTGTTTATATCATCTTCTTCATTTGATGGTTGGGGTGTGTTCAACGACCTCTCATAATCTTCTTTAGTTACATAGGGCTAAGTGCAGTCATCGCCCAAATTTGTCACATATTCCTCAAGTCCCTCGAAATCTTCCAGGTCATTTCCTCCTATAAAATTTTCATTTTTTAAAGGAGCTAGGATTTTCTGATCTTCATTTTTAACCTGCCTTTGTTGACTTTGAGGGTTGGGGTTTCTTCTGAATTCTCTTTTAACGAAAGGATCGCTCTTGGATTGGTCTAGCACCATTATGGAAATCTTATTCGACAATTCTTTAATTACCCTAGCCATATCATCCATTTTTTCATCTGTAGATCTATTAGGTCCTGAGGGTCCCACTTGTTCCCTAAAACATCTGGTTTCTTTGTTCCCCGTTTCTATTCTAGCTTTCAACTTACCAGAGGCCATCATGTTAGATTCAATTTCTACAGCATCATCCTGCATTTGGGTTAAGGTAGGACCCCGCCTTTCTCTTAAGAGAAGAGCGAAGTCGGGTTCGAAAGCTCTTGTGAAGGTTACTTTGGCTGCAGGTTGGGAGGGTTTGACTTCGGCTGGGATCCTATTATACAATTTATTAAATGTTTGGATAAATTCCATCACTGTTTCTAAATTTCTTTTCTTTAAAGACCCAAACTTGGTTAGATAATATAAGTGGTCTTTTCTCTCAACCCATTGTCTAAGAAAGGCATCTTCTAAGGCATCGTAAGATAGGATAGACCCTGCAGGTAGGCTTCGAAACTAGGTTCGTACCTATCCTTCAAAAGTTTGAACAAATAATCTCAAATAAACGTCTTCGTGTTCCAGAACTAGAATATCAACGAACTGATCGAAGAAATTTATATGTTTGGCAACAGTTAAGTCCCCTTCCCTTGTAAATTTAGGTAAATTTTTTATATAATTTTCAGGAAGGTTATGAAGAGGCACGGGTAGAACTAAAGGTGCATATCTTGCAGCTACTTTAGTGAAAAATATGGGGGGTGGGGGAGGCTCTTGGCCCCCTACTCCTCCTCCAGCAGCCGCCATTGGTATTACCTGACAGGGATGAGGTGAGTTATATAGCGGGTTCTGGAATACTAAAAATGGATTCTTAGCTTCTTCGAGAGGTGAGAGAAGCGAAGACGAGTGAACGGAGACGCGAGGACTCGGCTCTTCGGATTTGTAGGAGACGTAATCAGGGGATCCCGCAGGTGTGGGATTTGAGTATATAGTATACTCTTTGAGACCTGGTGAGGTCGGGAAGTCTGAAAGGAGAGTCAGCGGGATATCAACTGCTGATAAATTTACTGCCGAGTTGTTACCTTTGTATCCAACAAAGGTTTTCAGAAGGATTTCAGTTTAACCGCAGAGATGAATAAAAATGAATTAGTGGTTTCAGGAGGTGTATTATGCGAAGTTGAAGGTTCAAAAGAAATTTTGGTCTTGGGATATGGTTTTTTAAGCTAATAGACTGCAGTAGTCGGCTTAAGAGAACCTCTAGCTTTTAGTATTTTTTCGAGATCTGAAACATGCGTGGTCTGCTTGTTCTCTGGGTTTTGTCTGGTATTCCTTCGATCGGATGCCAACTTACTTATACGTAGAGTCGCCAAGTGAAATATAACAAAATCCTTTAGAAAGTGCTCAGTCTTTGTTCACTATCAAAGGGTGAATCTTGAAAATATGTTGTTCTTCCTAGGGAAAAGGTTTCGTAACTTCGTCCCTGGCAACGATGCCAAAAAGATGTTGTTCTAGATTCTGTACTTAAGGCTTTAAAAAAGTACAATGTCTAGGCATCCGAATGTTCGTAAGATGTAAAAAAGAGGAGGGTAGACCTTCAGGAAAGGAAGCTAGGGCTGATTTCTAGGTTGTCATTTCCTAGCTTCCAACTATTCCTGGATGTTTATATCCCTTTCAATCGCAACCCATGAATGTTCAAGTTCTACTTGGGTGTTAGCCATTTTAAGTATGGCATCAAAGATATTTAAAGAAATATGGGTTTGATCTGTCAAGCCAGGTTCAATATTGGGTTGTCTTACAACAGGGACAGTCATAGAGGAACAGAAAAATTTAAGGAAATCCGAAAAGTTTTATGTTGTATCAATTTTGATTTTATAAAAGAGATCTTTAGAAATCAATATTAAAAGCAAAATACAAACCAAAGGCCTTTTTCCATAACTGTGTTATATTTGAAATAGATGGTGTATGAATTATGGGAAAAACATTAAGTTGTCTATAGAATAAGGCTCCTATCCAGAGAGAATCTCACTCTGTAAACAGAAGAAGAAAATAAGATAAGAAAAGGTCTGATGAAGCATAAAATATGACAATCTAAATATTTACAGGTCTTGTACCTGCTAGTAGCCAATACAGAGGAAAAACTGTAAACAATAGATAGCTAAATATTAATCACTGCGGTAGAAGTGTTACTAAATTGCAATGCAACATTCATCAGATGTATATAAGTGAAATAAGAATGAAAATGAAATAACAGAAAGAACAAACTCATAACACAATAGTGACAAAATTAGGAATCTCAGGATTTCTTTGTATTAAGTCTCGAAAGAGAGAGTCTCTATTACAATTGATCAAAAAGGTCCAACCCTTTTTCTTTCTTCAAAATGTATATTTATACAAAATTCTTTCGCGCTGGAATCTCAATAGTTCCAGAGGTTTTCGGTTACAATCAAGGAGTCGAAACGTTTCGTTTCTTTATCTCTGTTCTCATTTGGTACCCGAAACCTGCCTCTTCACATGCTCCATGCAAATAATGCACTTTTCCACCAGCTGTGATATCAACTTAGATGGCTCTGCTTGATTATTTCCCTCAAAAATATAGTAGTCTTTCATCAATAGCAGCATCTTTCCCTCCACATGTTGATCTTTGGCATTGATAGAGCATAACAACATACTTGGTTTAATTAGCCATTTGTTTATTTGCATTATGTTTGTTTGAGTTAGTTGTGATATTTCGGCTAATTCTCTTTCTTCATTTTCCTTGATATTTAGCATATATTTAGTTGTATTGATCTGACCCAGTATCCCCATGCCACTTTCACCATCGGAACCCAAACAAATCTCACTTAACAAACCAAAAATTTATTCGCAAGATTTCCTCAACTTCGTATCTTCTTGTTTGCCTTCGGATATATTTCGCTCCCATTCTTTCAACAAGATATTACCCCTGGTCTTCTCTGAGATGGGAAAACTAGAACTATTGCTTGCTTCCCTTCTTGTTGTGGCTATAATAGTCTCCTGGAATGCCACCCGAGCTGCTCCAACATCCCTTTCTTTAAGAGAGAGATTTTCCAACACTTGATCAATGAGTTGGAAGCTACTTTGAATTGTTTCCACGTTTGCAAGAAAACCCTGCTGCGTCGTCGATAACCTTTTTCTGATCTCTATTGCTTGGGATTGAAATATCCCGATATCGATTACCTTGCTTCTGGCATATTCTAGTTTGGCCTGAAGCTGGTCTATTAATTCTCCCTACTAGCTTATCTGAGTTTGAATTGTTTGAACCTTCAACTGTGTCTGTTCGAGATCGACTTTAAGCTACTCGATTTATTTTTGATCTTTTATTCTTGTTTTCTTTAAAGTCGCCCTTGCCTGATCTTTAGCAGCAGCCTCTGCTGTAGATAGTTTAGTCTCTAATGTCTTGATCAAACGATTCTTTCATTTTAGCTGATCCTTCAGGGTCTCAACTGAATATTGATTCACCGTGGTGAAAGCACCCAATGTTCCTGCTATTTGCATCACAAACTCTTCTTTCTTCATATCTTTCCCATTAGTTAAAATTTTATATTTGTTTGAGACAGTGCCTGCCTCTTGGTAGAGTTCTTGTCTCACAACCACTTTCCTCTTCTTATTGAAGAAGAATTCATTTGGAGGGATCTCTTCAACTGCTATAGGTGTCAATTTTTCACCCAAAATCCAACCTGCATCCGGAATTTCCTTTACAGACTGTAGGGGGGTAATGGAGGCGATGGGATTGACGACCTTTTTAGAATATTTCCCGAGAGTAATGACCGAAGTCGACTCGCTTGGAGGACCGGAAGCCTTGGCTTACAGTTTCGGGCCCCCAACTTTCTCTTCTTTATCCTATTGTCCTTCTTGGTCGGGCGCTGAACCTTTAGAGCCTCGAACTTCTGTTTGTTTCTCCTTTCCTATCGTCGGATCTTCACCCTGTAATACTAGAGGAAGGCAACTCCACCTGTGATCTTGGAATCTGACAACATCGGCCCTCTCTTCGGCCGACAGGGCTTGTATTCGAGCCAAAACCTCGTCATTAGATTTCACACCTCGGAAAATATCATCGTGAGGTGAATTCTCGTGCTCAAGTCTTTTAAGGCCACAACTGACCAAATGATTACTCACGACCCTATGTGGATCGTGTTTCTTGAATTCAATATGAACCAAATTTATATCTTCTAGGGCTGCTGCCTCGGCCTTTGCATGCCCGAAGTCTAATAATGAATTGGTGTTTAAATGAATAGGAAAAGGTGGCCATACTTTTTTTGAATACCCTTTTAGTTCTTTACTTATACTGCCAATTACAGTTTGCCTCGTGATCTCATGACAAGCCAGCATGTTGGGTATAAGTAAGGGTAAAGCATGTGGAGGGATGGAAGCATCGAACACCTTGATGTAAGAGAATTCTTTCTCCACATACCAATCAACCACTCTGCTTAAATTTTCCGTGATGCTATTCGATATCCTGGGTGGTGGATTACCCAAGATGGAAACATGCATCGGTACCATCACCCAGTTGAAGATTTCATATACGAAATCCAAATCCTTGTCCTCCCAAAGCTTAGAATGGTATACATGGAATGGCTCAGCATCCGATGGAGCCCAACTCCAATTCATCAAGGGAAAAGGTGTCATGGAACATACTGTGTCCATGAGATATGCGGACATAAAAAATGAAGCATCTTTCTCGCTCTCTTTCTGCATCTGATATTATGTAACCCGACTGGTCATGGTATCTGATAACATTTTAGCCCAGTCGAAAAAAGATCCTTCTTCTATTGAGTATATCAAGGGCACCCATTGGAGGAAAAAATGCGTGGTGTCTTCCCTCTCGTACAATCTATAGGTCATCATCCCTACGTATTTGAACTATGGTTCCAAAGAATATATGGAATAAATTCCATTGTTGTCTACCCTGAACTTCGTTGGGTGAGAGACCCAATCCTTAATCAAATCAGATAAACTTTTCGCGTATTGCTCGCATTCCTTCTTTTTAAAACCGTCTAGAAACTCTGCATTATACGAGAAGCCTGACGTGGGTGGTAATTTGTACATAACCTGTAAGATTTCTGGTCTGAAGGTCCCAACAATGACCCCCTTCTCGTTGATGATGGTTCTGGTAGGGATGTCTACATGATCTAGTGCCCATCGGATCATGTCATAGTAAGGAAGAAGACGTGGTCGGGCTGCTACTTTGTGCATCTCTGCCTAGACGACGATCTTGTATTTGGTAGTCATGTCGTCTGTCTCATTGTCACTGGAATCGTCCGAGTAGTTCACCAACTGTGATTGCAACACCTCTGAGACGTATGACCAAGTTCGTATGAAATCAATGCTTCGAGGTGAAGTATCTGAAATATTATCAGAACCTTGTCCTGAAATCTCTGTTCTTGCCTTGGATACTTTTTGCAGGGCCATGACAGGGGATTGTAACTTTGCTCTTCTGCAATAAAAATGCGTATACATTGAGAAGTTAGCCTACTGAGAAAAACTTCTCTGTGCGGGATAGAAATGAACTTTATGAATAAAATAGGAAGCAAAAAATCTATATCTTTGACCATTTAACATATCGATGTCCTTACGAACAGAACGGTCCAATCATAATTAAATAGAGATTTTGGAAATAAAAACCATATCCTGACTTTTCCATTTCGCCTTATTTCCAATTAATGTCATAAAATTCGATGGTTTGTGGCACAAGTTGGCGCAAGGAATATTTGAAATTACATCGTAAACTATGCATTATTATCATTTTCATTAAACATTGATTAGGCTGGCTTGGCTTCCTTAATATGGATTTAAATCAACATTTCGGCGTTCGTCGTATCGGGACTTTTAAATCTGACCTTTCAAGCCTCTAAAACCCGAGATTGCGATGATTAGATTTAGTTAAGTGAGGACTTAATCAAATTAAGTGTTTTATTAATCATGTTTTAATTTATATCGTGACTTCGTGGCTCGGGGATTCGAGGGTATAGTTTCCCGGCAGAACGTATGTCGAGTCACAAAATCCCGAGAGGCTTTAACCATGGTCAAACTAAACACTTTGGATGCTAACCTGATTTACTTATGTGAGGATCTCGCGGCTTCATCTTTCGGGGTTATGACGGTAATGTTTTAGGAGAGAGTAAATGCCAAGACGTGAAATCCCGACAACATTTGACTGGGGTTTACATGGTCCCACTCTTAGCTTTAACCTAAGGTAATATTTTGAAACTTTTCATGACCTCACACATCGGGGTTTGTAAATCTTGTGACTTGTAGCTCCCAAAGAGCGATATTTCGAGGTATGAAGAGCAACAACCTTCGTTTCATGATAAAAGTGGTAACTTATGAAACATCACCTCTCCCGCTATTTCGGATGTCGAGACTACTGATATTTTCAATACGTGAATGTCACGAAGTGAAAAAGAAATTAAGAACCAACATTTGACCTTTAAAACAGATTTGAACCAAATGAAAAAGGTGGCTCCAACAACTCTTATCAATAAATTTAGGCTTGTTTGAACTTATGAAACCTCATGTCTAAAATAACTTTACATCCGAACTAGGAATATGCAACTAACATTTCACCTAATGTGCTTATGTTCGGCGTCAGAAAAGTTCAAGAAGGTAAAGTGGCGACACAGTTACAATAGTCACTGAGCACTGATACACCATCGACATCAGTAGAAGGTAGAGTTGGTTTGCGTGACTTATTCTCCATGAATTTTCAAGAGATAGTCGATCCCCTTCAGCATCAAAAAAATAAAGGAAGGATAGACATTGACAAAAGCCGTAAATAAATCACCGATATTCAATGACCGATGCTCTTTATCAGGGTCAGGGAAATCTAGAAAGGTTAAAGAAATCATTTTTTCCGTGACAAACATATCACTGATCCCCGATACACTTTCGGCATCGGGACGTTTTTGAGAGATTCAATCGAGGAGCACTTGGGTAGGTCTATTGTCGATCGTCAATCCTTGATACTTTTTGGAATCGACAGGATAGGACCGGGTTTTAAAACTAATAGCTTAAAGAAAGTCCCGATTCCTATTAACACGAGTAAATCAAGATGTCGGTCTCGAGTGCCACATGTCTTCATCATGTAATGGTGTCATATGGCCTAGTTTCATATTGAGTCATATTAAGGTTCCCTGGGTCCTAGTCACATATCCTAGTCATCTTTTTCACGTCATCTCTGTATGAAAAGTCAATCAGTGTCGGAGCTTTTGCAAGAAGATATCAACGAAAAGTGTTCAAAGCAGAATCTTGACCCTCGACTAACCAAATGGACTAGAGAAATGATGGGATGTTTCTGGCATAAGATACAATTGGATTCTAACATTTAATAAACCAGTTAATTCTTCATTTCCCATTTGTTTCTACCTCATGCATCGATTGAACAATAACAATTTGAAACCATTGATAGGACACATTACAACCCGTGCCTCTGCCATCAACCCAAGATCGAATTTAATTTTAAATTTTTTTGAAGATATGGTGGAAGACTTAATGAAACTACATTGATAACCCAAATTGGATGGTTGATGCCAAAAGGTAATTTCATCCCTGTTTAAATCTCTAAAATGATTTTGAACAATTTCATTATGCACACAAGTTTTAATTCCATAGAATCTGAAGAAGCAAGGAAAGCGTCTTGAGACTGTGATGATCCCCA
This sequence comes from Picea glauca, assembly GCA_000966675.3. NCBI lineage: Eukaryota > Viridiplantae > Streptophyta > Pinopsida > Pinales > Pinaceae > Picea > Picea glauca. The sequence goes on from JZKD02S1810473.1 coordinate 167,983, forward strand.
GATTATCGAAACCAGGTTAAACAAGCTACAGAGGTATGTGTTCAATTTTTTCAATTCGATGGTCGTGATATATATATGCATCTTATTTATTACATAGTCTCTAAACTATGTTCTAACTGCAGGTAAAATGTCGCCAAGAAAGCCAACCACTAGACGCTCATTGAGAGCACCCAAGCTAAAGGAAGCTGATACATGTGAAGTTTCTTCTACTGGTGAGGTGAGGCAACTGGAGTACACTCCTAGGGCAGAGCCGATCATAAAAACCTCAACAAAGAAAGCCTTTTTCTAGCCTCTGTTCTTCTATGATACAGAAGTATACACTGGATCCAAAGTAATTCTCCCATAGTGGGGGGACCTCTTCAATAGAATCAACTGACAGGAGTACCTAGAGTATATCCCACACAATGACCTAGATGTAAGGGAGATTGATGACCAGGTGTTCCCAAATATTCAATGGTATTATTTTCACATGGTAGCCAACAAAACCCCAATTTTCCCTTGCATAGAGGTTCTGAAGTGGCTAATCGACCATAGAGACGCACATAAATCTTTAATCAACGATGAGAATGGTAGGTGTGTGGGATTTTTCCTCCCGATAGAAGTCCATAAATACTACAAGCTATGAGACCCAGAGGATCAACTAAACATAGAATTCATGGTAAATTTCTACGAATTCCATGACACCAGTTGGTTGATGGCCTTATGGTAGAAGGAGGAAAAGAAGTTTACCAATCGGATAAATGGATGGTATGGGACAGTTAACTTGAGGGATCCATACATATATTTGATGGATCTCATCTGGTGACTATATGGAGAGAAGGAATGCTCCAAGTTTTCAAAATAATCGATGCCCTTGGCATACACAGTGGTGATCTCTGGGAGCAGCTTCAACTGGGGAGTGACAATTTCCAAACAGTTGAGCATATGTGTACAATAGGCTCAGATGTTGAAAGAAGGAGAAACACTTTCTTTCCACATGGCTTGTACCTGCTCGATGTCATATGTGAGAGAAATGTTTTTTCCAGAATGAATTTAAGATGGCATGTTGCGGAGCTCCCAGTCCACGTTTATTTCAACATACTATGGGAGAATAGGTATAAAAAATTCTACGCACTCATATGCGATGAATTCATCGCTCGTATTCATTTTATCATATTTAAAAAGGAATGCCTAAGATTATCCATAAAAACCAATAAAATGGTAGCAAAGGTAGGCCACTGGTATTTATATGAACAGTCAACCTAATCAAGGTGTTCGGGGTCACCAGAGCACCGCATATCCTACCCTCTCACGTCCCAAACCGTCTCATTGTGGGATAAATCTGCTATCAGACTATCCTGCAGGGCTATAACGCCACATTAGTCAAGGACAAGAAGCGGGCCTTCATACCCTACGATTTCCATGTGGTGTTTTATCTTGTAAAGGACATTACTCAAGCCAAACAGGAAGGGTTGAGCCAACTTGAATTCAGGTTCCCAACAGGATGATTCTGCAAGAAAGACCCTAATTTCCTAGTCCTCCAAAATACTTCACAAGTATCATCCTATTGGCCATACGCGGATGATAAATTTGCAGATGAAATTTTCACATAGTGCACCCAAGACTGGGAAGATGTAGTACAGAGGATGGCCAACCCAAATATGACTAGGTTCAATGCCATCAGCATGGACGAACAAGTGGATACAATACATCAGTCGGCTCAAGAGGCCCTCAAAGCTCAGGAAGAGATCATAGCAACAGATACTATAGAGGTACAAAGAAAAGGGTTTCTCTTCCTAGAAGGGGCACACAGAATCATTCCTCAGTTGTAAAATGACCTCGATCTAATAGAGATGTCAAGGATTCCCGTTGATGACCCAATTGAAAGAAGAGGATATCCAAGTGGCCTGGAGCCAATTCAACTTGAATAAATCATTGGGCCAGAAAAACTTGAAGTTCCACCACCACAAATAAGATCACCAGGGGGAATGTCAACCCATATTGAGATGGAGAGGACACCTAGAAGGAAAAGTGTACCAAATCCCTTGTTCGACTTAATAACCATCTATGATGATGAGGAGAGTTCGGCTATGATGATGAAGAGAGTTCGGAGGTGTCCCTGGTGATTATAGTGAAGATTACAAAGGAAAGAGAACCTGAGAGAGAATATGCCCCAGGTCTCGATGCTCCAATTCAGATCCTTCCAAAGCACGAGCATGAGGTCAAGAGTGCCTTAGAAACTAAGCTACTCGATCTGTCAGCTAGAAAGAGGAAATTTCACAGCAAGAAATCGACATTTCGACAGTTTATTACCAAGTAAGTATTGAACCTACCCCTATTTCTTCATTTTTTTTCGATACCTTACCAGCCAATGAGAAACAAATGGAAGTCGAACCCTCGGGACATATGGAAGAAGTTCAGGAAACCATCCTAGAATAGATACACACAATCGGGAGCATGGGAAATACTCTAACTTGGGGAGAGAAACAAATCCTTGAACTTGTTTATGAGATTGTCGATATACAAGAAATCACCTATGACCAAAAGAGAAAATCCATCATGAAGAGAACCACTAAGAAGAGGAGTCTTACATTGGATAGTTCGATTCTCATCACCACACAGGAAAACCTGCTCAACAAAGAACATGCCAAGATGTTTGAGCTTATGGATGCGGGGATGGCTATCACATATGCCACCTTGGATAGAGAAAGAAGAGATGAAAAGGAGCTGGCCACTGTGCTTAAGGAGTTGGAGCATCTGCACCATTTGGAAAAATACTATCAGAACTCCACACAAGCCATGATGTTTTTGAGAAGTGAGTTCCAAGATACTTATTCCAAATTCATGAATGAACGACACCTTTTCACTGCAGATGTATCTAACTTTCAATAAGAAACCTTTATGGTTCTAGTGACCTACAAGGATGTGGAGAGATGGTATGAAAACAATCATCTAGCAGTGGAAAGGATAGATTACATCAACACAATTCAAAAGGGACAAGACGTCGAAGAGCATGGAGTCTGAGTGCTAAGAGATAGCATCATCGATCGGATTAGGAAAGATTTCGAATGCTGGGTGAAAATAGCCCAAGAGTCCTAGCGGGAGATTCAAGAGAAGTGGGACGATTGTGAAATGATTTGGGAAATGATTAATCGGGAGATGAAAAGCATCGACCTCCTAGAATTTGTCTCACCTAAGGACTTTTTAAATCTGCATGAGATAGCCAAGAAACATGCGGAACACGACTCATCATGGACAACAGAGATAGAAAAGTTGGCGAGCATGGCGTTGGGTCAGGTACAGCAGTTCATGGAGCGTATGATCAAGGCTCGAGCAGTTTTGCAGTGGTTAACTATCAAAATAGTCAAGTATCGAGCACAGGCAGTAGAAGTAAAAGAAATCATTTCGGCCCTGATGGACCAACACAGGTTCTTGTATTCTAACACATGCGAGGAACTCTGTGTCAAATGGTCAGAGTATGAGAAGATTCATCCACTTCAGTGAAATTATTTTATGATTCTTTTAAGACAGAGAGATGGAAGCGCCATGTGGCGATGTTTTGTTTTACTTAGCTTGCACTTTTGATAGCTATTTTTAATTAATGATTATTTGTAAATAAGAGGATTGACCTTTTAGTAAAGGTCGATGATTTTGGAAAAGACCATCATTTTTGGAATTGTAAAGTACTATTTCTGAACTACCTTAATTGAGAAGTCTTCTTTAGGACCAGATATAAACTTTTTTTTTTCATCACAGGTGTTGTGTGACTGGATTTGAGGAGGAACTACTTCTGACTTTATTTCATGAATGGATGTTGTAATGAGTAAGAGTTTATGAATCTATCGAGAAGTTAGTTGTTTCAATATTTTTGTATTTCTTGTCTCTAATGATGAAATAAAATCGTTGTGTTAATGTGTGATTAATTCTAGAGATAAGGAATCTATTTTTATTGCCATCATTTTATTGCATGTATGTCTTCTTTCGATAATTGTATATCAATCAATAATTGAAATACCAACAATTTGATGTGTTAGTAATAGGCTTGTCACAGGTGTGAATATATTTGTCTGTATGCTTGAGCACAAGGGTTATCCCAAGCTCAAGCTTCTTAATTAGTTAAGATCCCCCCTGTTACCAGCTGGTTTATACCAGCACACCTCTTTTAATAAGACCTATCCAACAAAAGAAAAGAAAAAAAGAGAAATTTTAAACTGAAGGAGGAACTTTCATAAGAATATATCCTGTCAATCACTATGTAAATCCCATCGATTGTTTGGTTGGATAGGAAGATCTGGAGAACCATTCCATTATCAAACGTTGCAGAGTATAATTGGGCCTTAGTGGCGGGTTTGGTTCTTGTTGTTGATTTAAAGGGATTTAGGACCCCTCAACACATCCTTCTGGTTGTAGCCAAAGAATTGGAGAGTTGGCGCTTCCCTCAGGTTTTAGCCTGAGAAACTAGGGGGTTGGAGCCTCCTTCTATTTGAATCTGGTAAAAAAAGGAAGTTGGTGCTTCCAATGAATGTAATTCTTAAAGACATATAAGAAAAAACATTATGTGGTTTTCTCCCACTTTGGGTTTCCACTTAAAAACACTGGTGTACTGTGTATGTGTATGATTTCTCATTTTTTCATTGTTTATTTACTATGAAACTATTGGATGATAATGCTACATTGATATAACAATTGCATTTTATGGTTAAAAATGAGCTTATTTCTCTATTACCGATTCAGCCCCCCTCTCGGTAATCCAACAGATTTGTGTCGAAGTTGACTGGGAAGTCGAACTGTTTTTTGGATTTGAAGTCAGAATATTCGAATCGAGAGGTATGATATGTTATTGGTCTTCATAAGGGATATATTCAATTTATAACTTCTCTTGTTCTTTTCTTGAACTTGGGACATTTTTTTGAAAAGATTTATCTATATATTCAATGAATCATCCTTTGCAGGGTCGCATCGACTCATTATCATTGTCTGTTGAATTTTAATCTTCCAATAATAATTTTGGCAGGGGGGTGGAGTCTTTGAGGTCTCTTATGTGAAGTATTATATATTATGGTCGATTTTCTTGTCCTTCAATGAGAACTGTATCTCTTATCTAACCAACATTGTATCTTCAGCACCATACCCTTGGTGTTTTCATATCCACATGAAGTATTTGTTGGAGGAAGTCTGCAATATGTGGGCTAGGACTTCTTGTGGGAGAAAGATGAACCGTGGGTCCATAATCATTGATCTCCATATAGACTTGGTCATCTACTTGTTGGGCACCACCAAATGACATGCTCAATTGCAAGCTTCACCTCCTCTCAGGAACTGTTGAGGCTCTCTCAAGGGATGCTTCAACAATATTTTGTTCTTGGATAGGTTTTCTATGAGATTTTAGGGGATCCCTCTCATTTCACAACTCTTCTTGTCGATTTTATATCTTGTCCCACTCTAGTTTTTGTATGTTCATTGAAGGTTTGCAAGTCTGAGTTCAACATTCAAATTTCACACTTGAATTAGTTATCTTCCTCCCGACTTCTAACATTTTCAACTTGGGTGTACTTCAACTTTGACTTTGAATTTATACCATCTCACGGATCATCCAACCCCTCAACACCGATCCAAATTACTCGCGATCAAAATTGTTCATCATTTATTTTAAGCGCATTACTTCAAGAATTATTCCCAAGATTTTCTAGTGTCTTTGCATTTAGATTCTAAGAATTGTTCCCACTTGTCTTGTTTTTGTTTCCAGTTGGAGTTTGGAGGAGGATTTTTAAACAGGGTTTGATGCTCAATGATGTCGCCTGCTCCTTTTTATAGGAGAAATTTGTGAAGTGACGATGGAACAGTGCAAAGAAACTCATTGTGAAGTTTGGTATAAAATTTATTCTTGATGGTTTGGACTAAATCTCTATCTTCGATCGCTTGTTCTTCAATGTGGTCTTGCAAGATCCTCTCGAACCACTCGTTCATATTTTTTCTTCCTCTATTTATGATTTTATGCATCAATTGTTCATCGATATTTAGTCTTCACATTAGACAGGCTGACTATTTCATAAAGTGCCTCTGGAATAGCTTCCAAAAATCATTTGTGCATCTCTGAGAAGGACTGAGTGCGGGATTCTACTAGAGTCAGTCAATTTTGTCTTGCGTAGTTTCAAATATAGTTGGTAATTTTATGTTCCCAACATTCATGTATGTCTTTCAAAGTTAACATCTATGTGCCTTTTTTATGCATGCCCGAGTTCATAACTACCAGCAACGGAAACAATGTTGTATCCTGAGAGAAAGTTTGAGACACTTACCGATATATCCTTACATAAAGAAACACAGACTATAACATCATAGAGAGGCACACATAGTCATATAGATAGACACAAACAAGAGGTGAGAGAACCATCAAAGCCTTTTATTATACTCAGAACAATCAC
>JZKD02S1810473.1:183278-227172 GCA_000966675.3 Picea glauca
CCCGAACATCTCGTCATAAGGAGAATCCTCATGGATGTATCACTTCATGTTGTATTGAGCCAAATGATTCTCCACTGTCTTATGTGGATCATGTTTCTTGAATTCAATGTCAACTAGATTGACATCTTCCAGAGCTGCAGCCTCGAATTTAAAATGACCAAATCTAACAATGTGAACATACCAACTTGAATGGGAAAAGTTGGCCAAACCATTTTCTAAGGTGCTTTCAATTCTTTGTTGATACCTCCTACTATTGTTTGGTATGCCACTTCTCTGCACACCAGCCTGTCGGGTAAAAAATGTGGAAAGGAATGAGGAGGAACGGAACAACCAAATACTCTAATATAGGATAAATTCTCCTCAATGAACCAGTATGCAAGTGTGCCTAAGTTCCCCGTAATCGTTTCTGAAATCCTATGCGGCAGGTGACCATAGATATCTATGTGAAAAGGCACCACTATGTTGTGACAGAGTTCGTAAAAGAAATCTTTGGAATTTTCTTCCCATAATTTGGAGGGGTAAAAATGTATTGGCTCAGAATAGGTCAAGGTCCAACTTCAGTTCATCAGGCGGAATGGGGTCATGAAACAACTGGCATCCATAATATACACTGACATGTAAAAAGGAGTAGGTTGCCCTTTTTTATTTTGATGATTGATACTCAACAATTTCCTTGGCCAGATTATCAGCTAGAATTTTAGCCCAATTGAAGGTATAACCCTCAGCTACTTCATTCATTATGGATACCCACTCAACTGAGAAATGAGTAGGGTTATTCTTCCCAAACAAACGAAAGATAATCATGGCTATATATAACATATGAGTATCTAAGGATGTTGTGGCATACATACCATGATCGTCAGCTCTGAATTTTTCCAGATGTCCCCACTAGGTATTGATTATATCATGACCATTTTGATTGTATTGAATGCATTCTCTTCTCTCAAAATATAGAAGAAATTTTTCATTGTAAATATATTTAGGGGTAGGGGAAATCTTATACATTACTTGTAGATTCTTCAGTCGGAAAGAGCCGACGAAAGTCTGTTGGTGGATGATGACGCTTCAGGTTTGGATGTCGACATGTTCCAAAGCCCAATTTATCATATCATTGTAGGGTATAATTAAGGGTCGTGCAACGATATTATGTAGTTTTGAATCTACTACAAATTTAAGCTTGGTTGAGAAGGACTCATCGTCTTCCTTGGAAGAGTCGTCTGGACAGTTAATAATCTCATGCTCTAAGATATCAAAAACCTTCTTCAAATACTTAATGGCATCTATAACTCATAGAGTTGTGTCTGATAGAACATCTTCATTTGGATTGGAATCATCACCTGATGCATCAAGCTTCTTTGTAGATTTTTGTGGCACCATAATCCTCAAAGAAATAGAATTAGCCTACCTGTAACAATTGAAGTCTGTAATATCTACACTAAATTAAAAACTATGAATTGCAAATGGTAAAATGATTTTGAAATTCAAAGTGCTTTATTCAAAAAGTCTATCAATCTTCGTATAGATCTACCGATGAAGAATTTATTAAAAACTTAATGGAATTTATGAGCTGGTGATTCACAATATTTATTGAAATCATTAACCTTAATCAATCATAAATGTCATTAATACTTCGACGGTTTGGCGTTCGGAAGTTTTGGATGTGATAGGATGGAAATATTCCAAAGTATGAACTTGTGAAGTGATTAATTGATACTTAATCATGATTAACCTAAGTTATTAAATGTTTTATTAACCCTTTAAAACACTTTTTAGTTTTTGTAATTACTTTGGCGCTTTGATACTTCGACGGTTTGTGAACTCAGTATTTGTTAAAACTCCCAAAGGGAAATCTCCTGAAGTGACATGGCAGAGATGATGTCATTCTTTATGAGGTGTCAAGAAAAGAGAGGTGCCACGTGTCACTTGAAAATGTGTGAATCATCTAACATAAAAGTCAAAAATAAGTGACATGTGTCAACCCAACAAAATATTTTAAAAGACACGTGTCCCATGATGTGTCTATAATTCCTTTAGGAATTATCATGAGTGACTATCTTTGGGACTTTAGAGATTTGAGGTTTTTGTTGTTTAGATTTGTTGGAATACCCGAAGCGTGAAGCTCCGAAGTGACCGTTAAAGACTTTCTTTTAAAATGAAGGCAACTCCTAAACTTCAAATATCATTAGGACCGTTAGATCAAATTAGAGTAACCCATTGACGATAGATATTGTAAGCGACTTATTGATAAATAACAACTAATGGATTTATTTTAAAATTAAAAGGAAACTCTCTAAGTTGTTTTCTTTTTGGGTAAATGTTTTTATTTCTAAGAGGCAAAATCTAAAGTTCAAAAGCTTAATATTATACGTGTTCTAACATAGGCTCCATTTGGGGATTGTGGCTCCCTGTGAGGCGCGAAAGAACAATAGACCAAGTGCCTTTATTGGGAAAATGGAGTCATTATTGATTTTTTGAAAAACATTTTCTAGTTTTATTTAAGAATTAATCATACATAGAAAAATGAACTTAGCCAAATCTCAAAAACCTTCAAAACATACTTAATGATAAATCTCAAGTTACGCTATTTAAAATTTCCTTTTCTTAAAATTGATTTCGGAATTGTTTAAGATAATCAAAATAATTTTAACTAAAATATCAGGATTCGAATGACTTTGTTCGCTTCAAGGTTAAGCATACGTAACATATTTATTTAAGCAATCCCTAGTTGGTTTAGGATGTAACAAATCATTGGAAGGAGAACTATATAACAGAGTATGATATATAGAAATGTATGACAGTCTTACATATATCATATATATTGCTTCATTGCCAGCGAGCATGTTCAGTACCCCGGTGAAGTTATCTACTTCTCCCATTGAGTTTCCTTTCACCACTTTAATTAACACTTTTGCATTTTGTTGAGATGAGGGAAATCCATATATGAATTTATTTTCATCATCTCTTTTGGACAAGATGGGGACAATCAAATAATGAATTTCCTTTCACCATCTGTCTTATACTTTAATACTTTGAAGTGGGGGAAATCAAGATAATCAAAATAATTTTAACTAAAATATCAGGATTCGAATGACTTTGTTCGCTTCAAGGTTAAGCATATGTAACATATTTATTTAAGAAATCCCTAGTTGGTTTAGGATGTAACAAATCATTGGAAGGAGAACTAGATAACAGAGTATGATATATAGAAATGTATGACAGTCTTACATATATCATATATATTGCTTCATTGCCAGCGAGCATGTTCAGTACCCTGGTGAAGTTATCTACTTCTCCCATTGAATTTCCTTTCACCACTTTAATTAACACTTTTGCATTTTGTTGAGATGAAGGAAATCCATATATGAATTTATTTTCATCATCTCTTTTGGACAAGATGGGGACAATCAAATTATGAATTTCCTTTCACCATCTGTCTTATACTTTAATACTTTGAAGTGGGGGCAATCAATTTGTATGTAACATACAAGGGATTATATTTGTTTAAAATCTTTAGACTGAAAAGAAGGGTTGTCAACAATTTTAAGAATACTCTGAAACTAACTTTCTTCCAATTTTCAATACACCTTCACCTATAGGAGAAATGTTTTGGGAAATTTTAATTTTTTCAGGGGTCAACCTTGAGAGAATTAGTCAGTTAAAGTCTGATATCAGAGCTAAAATTATCAAGATTAGCCTAGACATACTTTTTCAATTAAAATCAAAGGAACATAAAGATTTTCGCCTAACCATGTTTTGAGAATATGTTTTTAAGTTTTCAGAGTCAAGGTAAGTTTCTTTATTTCTATGAACACTAAAAGGAGGAGAAAGAAAAAATAAAAACTGAAATGAATAAAATTTGGGGATAGGTAAAGATAACCAAATCAAGGATTCGGAGGATCTGAAACAAAATATCCTAATCCCACACGAGTTTGTGTCTTAAATTCATATTTCTTTCGAGTTCATTTATTATTATTTTATTTTCATTCAGAGATGGCTTTAAAATTTATCAACATGACACTTCAAGTTATAATTTAATACATCTCTGTTTTTTGGTCAGGTGATAATATTATCATGAGAAAGACTTCCTTCACATTCATTTCAAAAAGAATTTTTTAATTTTATTTTAACTATAAGAAGAGTAAGGACGCATACCTTATTTTCCTTCTGAAATTTCAGCAAGGCAACTTATTTATTTATCACATGTTTTTAGAGAAATCAAATGCTTGAAAAAAGAGTGTTGAGTTTTTATTCAGCCTCGTCTCTTGTTCAACAAGATCTATTCTGCAAAAGGAATGAAATATAAAATATCAGATAATATTGTAGAATAGAGATGATATGTGATAAAGACATTTTTATTTTTCATTTTAATGATGTGAAGCAATCATAAATTTATTGAAAATATTTACAACAAATGATCAAATGACTCAGATAATAAAAAGAAAAAAAAATTGGAAATTAAAATTGCCAATGTCGATCCAATCCAATATATACAATGGAACTCTAAAAAGTGACTACTGTATGAAATGTTTTAAATAACGCCCATTGATAGGAGCGTCAAGAATTTCTCCATTAAGATTTTTCAGTGAGAATGAGTTTTTTCCCTCGGCAACTGCGATTTTGAAAGGTTTGAACCAGAGATGATCGAATTTGTCATGTTTCCCTGCATCTTCCTTTCTAGCTTCCCATTTTAAAACTAAATCGCCAGGAAGAAACTCCTTGTCTTTAGCTTTTTTATCGAAAAGGGATTTCATATTATCCTAGTATTTTTGGAGCTTATCATCCACTCCTACTCTGTTCTACTAAACTTTGATGATTTGATTTATTCTTCTCGTAACATCATTTGTCTCTTCATTTTCATCTTGCTAGAGTTTCAATATAGGAAGAGAAAGATTAATAGGAAGAATAACATCGGTACCATAAACTAATTGGAAAGGAGACATACCTATAGATTTCTTAGTGCTAATTCGGTTTGCCCATAAGGCATATTTTAAGTGTATATGCCAAGATTTTTTGGTTTTTGTCAAAAGTTTCTTTATTATAGTCATCAAACTCATGTTAGATGATTCGGCCAACCCATTTCCATGAGGATGATAAGTTGCAGAATGACCTAAAATAATATTGTATTTCTGACAGAAATTGATCATTGACATAGATTTAAAATCCTGAGCATTATCAGTAACTATTTTCCTAGGAAAACAAAATTTTGCTAGGATTTTATCTTCCAAAAACTTTATCACTACTGAATCTGTAGCATTCTGAGTTGGAATGGATTCAACCCATTTCATAAAATAATTAGTAGTGGTTAGAATCCATCTATGTTGAGAACTTGATTGTGGATGAATTTCTCCAATGAAGTCTAGGCCCCATTGTTGGAAAGGAGCTTCAGCTTTTACTGGAATTAAAGGTAAGGAAGGAAGATTTTTCTTACCAGAAAATAGTTGGCATGAATTGCAAGCTCTGACCTTTGCATTTACATCAATAAATAATTTTGGCCAATAATATCTTGCCCTTAAAATTTTGTAACATGTTTCTCTCCAGGCATGATTTCCTCTGCATAATCCTTCATGAAATTCTTTAATGACACCTTCTATTTCAGATTCTATCAGGAAACATAACAGGAAACCCAAAGGATATTTCCAATATATCTTGCCATCAATAATGCAATAATTAATTGCATGTAGCTTTAAAGTTCTTTCTTTAGAAGAAGTCATGTCATTTGGACATTGAAGAGTAAGGAGGTATGTAACAATATCACTGTGTAATATTCTAGATATAAAAAGTATGCAGATCAAAAATAAAATGCTAGAAATGGCAGATAAACAACAATATAACAAGAACAACACAACAATAACATTGAAATGATATTAGAATAACACCAAAAATAGCACTTTGATTCTGAGAGCAATATTCACTTGCCTCTTCAAGGGGGCAACCTCCAGTCGAGCAGAGCTCTATTACAATAACATCCAAGCTAGGGTTCGCATACCCTCGACTCCTATTTATACTAAATATGTATATCAAAAGAACCATCTAGAGGAAGATCCTTCTAGATGCGAAAGCTTCTATTAGGTCTTCTTACATTCGACTTATTCTACCTTATTGCAAGGCCTTATTAATACTGACCTTTATTAGATCCGAATATAGTGTTCTACCTACTTGAGGGGTTAATCCCTAACATGTCCTCCCCCTTAAAAATAGCCTTGTCCTCAAGGCTTGAGATGTGTAAATTGTTGCAAAATGGTAGTTGGTTCCCAAGTGTCATATGTTGGAGTTGTATCTTTCCACTAGACTAACACTTACTTGATGGTTCGTTCATGCAGGTGACACTCACGCTGGTCCAAAACTGCTTGTGGTTGTATCCATATGGATCCTTCTTCATCCAAATCGGGAAGGTTTGTTTGAGTTTGGCACTTAGTTCCAATCACCTTCTTTAAGCATAAAACATGAAAAATAGGATATAGCTTAGAATGACTGGGAAAATCTAACTAATAGGCCACTTGTTCCACAGGCTTGAGAACATTATAAGGACCATAAAATTTGGGCACCAACTTCTGACAATGGTCAACCTTGAGGGAATTTTTCTTGTAAGGTTGTAGTCGAAGAAACACTTGATCCACTTTTGTAAATTGGCGTTCAAAGTGACCTTGATCTACTTGTTGCTTCATGTGATTCTGGACCATGACCAAATTCTCTTTGAGGGTACGGAGAATAGCCTCTCGAACTGTAAGTGTTTGGTCAACCACCTGGACCTTCGAGACACCTCGTAAATATGAGAGAAATGAAGGTGGGTTTTTTCCATATACCGCTTCAAAAGGCATCATGTGGGTAGTTGTACGGTATGAAGTGTTGTACCACCATTCAAATAGGGGTAACCATTGATCCCACTAATTTTTCTTTTCCGATGCAAAACACCTCAAATATGTTTCCAAACACTTGTTGACAACTTTAGTTTGACCATGATTTTGGGGATGAGGCTAGTCTTGAATAGATTCAATCTTTTTAGGATCCACCTTGATGTCGTCCTTGCCAACAAGATGACCCAAGTAGTTGACTTCCGATGTGCCAAAAGCACATTTAGACTGTTTCAGGAAAAGTTGGTGCTGAGAGTAGATGGAGAACTCAATCCACATGAGATGATGGTTTGTCCAGGTTTTTCTTTAGATGAGGATATCATAAAGAAAACTAAGACAAAATGATGGAAAAAAGGATGGAAGGCATGATTCATGAGGCTTTGGAAGGTATAGGGGGAATTACACAATCCAAAGGGAATGACCAAAAACTCATAGTGTCCCTCATGAGTTCTAAAGGTAGTCTTAGGAATGTCTACCTCTTTCATACTTATCTGGTGGTAGCCAGAACGGATATCAAGTTTAGTAAAGAACTGGGCACCACTCAATTCATCTAAGAGGTCATCAATGACAGGAATGAGAAATTCGTCTTTAATGGTGAGTTTGTTGAGGGCGCGGGAGTGAGGAAACATGCACCAATAACTTTCTTTATTCAGTACCATGACCACAAGAGAAGATTAGGGGCTCGTACTAGGGTATATAATGCCTGCATTAAGAATTGCTTGAACCATTTTCTCAATTTCATTTTTTTAGGAAAAGGGGTGACGATAGGGATGGATATTGGGAGGAATGCTTCCTGGTACAAGAGGAATGTAATGATAATGAACACCATGAGAAGGAGGGATTACCTGGGGAGTGGACAAGACCACTTGATGTTTAGAGAGGATGGATTGGAGGTCTTGCAGCACAGAAGGTGTCTCAGTTTCTTGTATGGCATGGAGTTGGGAAATAAATACATAATGACCTTTTCTAGTCATCTTTTCCATGCGATGAGAACTAATGATCTCAGGTGAACCATCAATTATTACTTGGAACTTATATTGTTGGCCCTCTTGGTCGAATTGCATGTTTAATTCCTTAAAATCCATGAGAATGGGACCCAAAGTCCTCATCCAATCTACACCCAACACAATGTCACAACTACCCATGTCAATAGAAAACATATGAGATTTCAGGTGGTAGTCACCAATTTGGAGATGCACATTTTCACAATGCCCTCCACATTTCATGGAGATTCCATTGGCAATCATGATTTGGAAATTATTGATTGCATGGATATAGAATTGATTTTCTTGGGAAATGCGGCGATGAATAAAATTATGGGTGCTTCCAGTATCAACAAGAATGATGACCTTCCTATGCTTGATGTAACCAATTATCTTAAGGGTTTAGGGAGCATAGAAGCCAGTGAGAGCATTTAGGGAAATTATTGGTTCTACTTTGGGAGGGTCTGAGGGAGGGGTTATGTCAGTGGGTTCAGGTGACCCAAACACAAGGGGGGTTTCAACATCCTTTTCTGAAATATCCTCCGAGATGGCTGTAAAAATATTTTTTTCCTTACACTTATGGCCCAAACAATATCTATCATAAAAATTATAACAAAGGCCTTTGAGTTGGCATTCATCCATTTCAACCCTGGTCAATTTTTGGATCTTTAGTGGAGCAGAAGGAGTAATGGGATTTATTGGTTTAGTGCAAGGAATAAAGGAGGGTTTCTAGTTTTGAGAAGAGACAACATGTTTTTCTTCCTTAGCTCTTTTAGTAGCATACACCCAACTCTAAGGCCAAGCCATGAGGACATGGGCACGAATCTCCTTCTTGAGGCCACTGATAGAACATTCTTGGAAAAAAAGCATCAGACATGCCCTCTGTACGAAAAATCCAGTCACTCAAAAGAAACTATAAATTATTCCACTATTCTAGATTGTTTCAACTTTGTCAAACAGCCTAAATGGTTGGTGTCAATGTCAAAGTGTTCATAAAGCTCTGCCACAAAGTTTGTCCAAGCAACATACCCTTGACAGATATTTTTTCTTCATTGCCAATGTTCTTGATCTAGATGGAGAACACCATATCAGAGTTTGGCCAAATCATATGTAATGTCGTACAAAGAGAAATATTGTTCCATTTGCGTTACCCAACCAGGGGGATCTGAGCTATCAAATTTGGTCACATCCACCCACAGAAGGTGTAGGTCATGCTGAAAGTGACGGGACTGAAAATTATGGGAACGAGAGGAAGTTTCATCTTCGGTATGCAAAGGTGGGTCAGATAAAGGGGGATATGCAGGGATATGAAGCTTGGCGCAGATGATCAAAACGATAGATTCAATCTAGGTAGTCATGTATTGTTTGAGGTCTTCTTTGAGTTTGGTGATTGATGCGGCGATGGAGGAATGCATATTTTGATTGATGGTGGAAATATTGGCACTGAGTTGTCTCACTTCTTATTGGGTCTCTGTGAAATTAGATTGCAAGGTATTGAAGCAAGCTTCCAATTCTTGGCTATGGGTATGGGCCATGATGATGAGGGAACCGAAAAGAGGGGGTGGGGTCAAAAAATTTGTTGAAAAATGATAGGTATGAATGTGATAAGGGAGAAGAGATAAATCCAATGGAATAGGTCTCAAATAATGGTGCAAAAATTTCCAGACTTTTTTTTTTTTTACACCTGTGGAGTTATACTCTAGTCTGAAGAATACTGCAGTGATGAAATTCCCAAATGCTTAACTAGGAATATTTGTGTAGTGAGTTGGAAACCTGAACACAGTTGTGCGGAAATGAATATTGTATGTTTTATGTTTTGTTTCTGTCCCCAAGGGTTAGGTATTCAAGGGTTCTATAGACAAGGGTTTTCCCTGTGCTATAGTTCCCTAATATATGTTCAGGTTCCAATAGTAGTACTCGGCCCAATATCTTAGGGAACCAACTAAAGATGCTAGACCGTGCCCTTAACTATACTACCCAACTACCTAGGTACTAGAGAGCATATTCTCGAGTGTTGTTCTCGGTGACACTATATAAATTAGGTGGTCGATCGGTTTATCTAAAGAGGGCTTTAGGAAATCTAGGTCAATTTGTATACAGGTGTTGTCTAATGTGCTACCACTCGAAGGGGTACCAAAAGGGGTTACAAGGGTGGCCAACAAATGTGCGCTTAAGTACCACCTGTATTTCCTGAGTGTATGAATCCCTCAACTGCGGGTTTATGCACATAACGACAAATCCTTGTAGCTTAAAGATGATGAAATACATCTCTACCCTGAAAAAAATTAACCCACAATTTTTTGCCGAGGAAATTTCTCTAATACCACTTGTAGTATTCCAGATATAAAAAATATGCAGAACAGAAATAAAATGCTATAAATGGTAGAAAAACAACAATATAACCAGAACAACACCACAATAACACTAAAATGATATCAAAATAGCACCAGAAAGAGCACTTTGATTATGAGAGTAATGTTCACTTGCCTCTTCGAGGGGGAAACCTCCATTCGAGTAGAGCTCTATTACAATAATATCCAAGCTAGGGTTCTCATACCCTCGAATCCTATTTATACTAAATATTTCTATCAAAAGAACCATCTAGATGAAGATCCTTCTAGAAGTGGAAGCTTCTATTAGGTCTTCTTACATTCGACTTATTCTACCTTATTGCAAGGCCTTATTGATATTGATCTTTATTACATCCGAATATATTGTTCTACCTACTTGAGGGGTTAGGTCCCTAACACACTATACCAAGCAGAGGAAGAAAACTTATCTTCAGTCTAAATAGTAGGTGCTTGATCATAAATTTCCTCTATATCTAGAAGAGGATCATGTGATTCGAAGTTATTTATTCCAAGTGCTCTGAAATTCGATCCAACTAACAACCTTTCCAGACCTTGACCTTTCACTAGTTTGGTTTGTTTCACTTCTACATCAAACTCTTGAATTTTAGCCAACCATCTACCTCTTCTTCCATCATTTTATGGTTGAACCAAGATATCATTAATTTCATTTGTTGGTACATAAGCAATTATTTTGGAGTGTAAGACATATGTTCGGAAATCCTTGAGATCCTTCACCATAGCATAATCTTGTTTTCCGAGAATGTCATATCTTAGCTATGCATCTCTGAGACTCTTGCTGAAAAAGGTTATTGGTTGTTTGAATCCTTCTTCGTTCTTCTGAAGGAGAACTATTGCAACAGTATGTTCAGAATCAAAGGAGAATACTAAGAATTCTTTTGTATAGTCAGGACTTACCAATACTAGTGTTGCTCCTATGGCTTTCTTAACATGCTCAAAAGATGCTTTGGCTTCTGTAGTCCATTTTACTTTGTTGTCCTTTTTTAGCATATCTATAATCAATTTCATTAGTTCATCAAAGTTAGGAATAAATTTACTCAGAAAATTGATCTTACCTAAAAAAGATTGAATCTCTTTTCTATTTCTAGGAATATTAATCAGGTCAATAGTCTCACCTTCTTGCATGGAAAAGTGTGATTTTTTGGGATTAAGAGACAAACCAAATTTTATACATTTGTCAAAATTTTGTTTAATGTGCACCAAATATTCTACATCAGAATTGGAAAAAAGTGTCAAATCGTCTAGATAAATAACAACAAACTTGTCGCTCTCACCGATGAATGGGATATCATTTCTCTCTGGAAAGTTGATCCTACATTCATTAAACCAAAAGGAATTTTATCATACATAAAAGTTCCCCATGGAGTAGTAAATGCAGTCTTTTCTCTATCATATTCATGAACAACAATGTGATTATATCCTGAGAAACCATCAATCATAGAAATTTTGTTAGCCCCTACTACTTTCTCTAAGACATGGTCCATTTTTTGGAAAGGGTAGTTATCTTTAAGAGAATACCAATTTAAGTTCCTAAAATGAATGCATTGTCTTATTTCACCATTCTTCTTTATAAGAGAGACCAAGTTAGCCACCCATTCAGAGTATTTGAGGGGAACAATCAATTTTGCATCAAGGATTTTTTTAGCCTCCTTTTCTATTACTGGCAAAAGAATTGGGTTTATTTGTCTAAGATTTTGCTTGAAAGCATTAATACCATGCTTTAAGGGAATCTTGTGCTCAATAAAAAAAGTATCATAGGTTTTTAAATCCTCATAAGACCATGCAAAAACATCTTTATACTATTTAAGTAACTCAACATATTTACTCTTTATTTTACTATTTACTCTTTAACCATGCAAAAACATCTTTGTTATTTTGACCATCTTGGGATTTTCATTTGTTTCTACGTTACAATATTCAACCTCTTCAAGTTGAAGTCACAAAGTAGACTGTAAAGGTATATCATCTTTGTCAAATAACCTTTATAGAGGGATAATACCTCTAGGAATCTGATTGTTTTTAAGTAAGAGCATGTGGTGATTTGCAATTTTATCTTGGAACTTTTCTGGATTTTCTCCTTCCTGCATAATCCAAGCAGGATCATTATGTTTTTCTTGATCTATGTGGGTCTCAGAAAACTCATCTACCATTTCCAAGAACTGCTTGATTTGTTCATCATCTTCAAACACTTTCCAGTGTTGAACATTGTTTGGAATCGAAGGTCTATGCCTCATCTCAATATTATATTTCAGCTTCAAAACAGTAGGTGGTACGAAAGTCGCAACAACTTTGGCTAGAGAATCAGCTTGTTGATTTTGCATTCTGGGAATAGAGTGAATATTAAAAGACAAGAAGAAATTCTCTATTAGATCCTAGGCACAATTTATATACGATCTCAATCTCAAATGCTTATCTTGATAGTTTTGTTTTATTTGTTTTACAATGATCTCAACATCACCATAAACTATCAAATGTTCAATTTTTAATTTTCTTGCAGCTTCTAATCCTAAAACTAAAGCTTCATATTCACATGCATTATTGGTATAATCAATATCCCATTGTAATCTATAATAGAAAGGAATAACATACTCATCGCCTGGTGCCAAAAATAAAACTCCATCTCCTTCTCCTTCGCATGATGAAACACCATCAAAGAACATTTTCCACATCCCTTTTCTAACATTCATAATTTTCTTTGAAATTTATATATTTTTATTTTCTTCTTCTATACATTCTTCAAAATCATAATTTATAGCTAATATACAATTTCCTAAATCTTGATCAGCAACATATACTGGGTAGTTATTGGGGTTTTGAGGGTCACTTACAGTATACGCCAGTCTAGTTTCTCTGTACAGTCGAGTAAATTGTCCACCAAAAAGTGGAATTGTAGCATAGGTCATGTCTAGATGAACCGATCCTCCTAGATTGGCACCCCAAGATCTAGATAGAAGCAAGACATACTTGGCAGGAACATCAACAACAACCACATCCATAAGAATAATTTTCACAGGAACCTAAGCAAGAATTACAACTAAATCTTTAATCATACCCAGACGCTTAACCTTTCTAGAATAAAATGAGTATAAATCTTGATAAGGTCTAGTAATTTCAAGGCCCAAGTTTTACATGATAATCTTAGGCATTAAATTATGTGAAGCTCTAGAGTCTAACATGAAATTGTGAAGTAAATGATCATGCACGGTTAGTGTAATATAGAAAGGAGCAACGAAATCCTTACTATTTTCAATGTGTGGTCCAAACATGATTGTAGGTTTCTCATCCTGAAAATTGATAACATCAGCTTGACATTCAGCATCAGAAAAATTCATTTCTTTAGCGATTTGTTTTTTATAGATTGGGTTCCTAGCAAGTTCAACCAGAGGCATTGGAATTTTAATTTTATTAAGTTCATTCTCTAAATTGAAAGTCCCAATTGGTTTTTCAATTTCCCTGGTCTGAACTTCAGCTTTTGTATTTTATGGCTTCTTAGTCTGTATTGCTTTTGTTTCAACTTTCTTTGCTCAAGAAGCTTGTGTTTCAGTTGATGGTTTTTTAACTGCTGCCTCATTTTCTTTGTTTCATGATAACATCATTTTTGGTGGAATATTTGTAGAAATGTTTTCTCTTGGCCTCAAATAATATTTATGTTGAAGCTTGGCCATTATTGAATCAACGAGACCTTTGCATGTAGAGTCTCCCAAATTGTTTATATTTTCATCATTATTAAACAGAGATTCTAGATCCAAGGATTTCTCATAATCTTGTTTGGTTAGGTGAGGCTCAAGATCATCATCACTGAGGTTGTTTAGATCTTCCTCTAATTACTCATAATCTTGCACCTCATCTCTTTGTATGAAATTCTCAGTTTTAAAAGGATCTTGAATCTTTTGTTCCTCATTTTTTATTTTCCTTTGTTGTATCTGAGGATTAGGATTTATCCTTAATTGATTTCTAACATATGGATCAGGTTTGTCTTGTTCCATTTCCATCATGGAAATTCTGTTCGATAGATATTTAATAATTTTTGCTATCTCATTCATTTTTTCCTCTGCAGATTTTCTAGATCTAAAGGGCCCTGCATGTTCTTTAAAACATCTAGGTTCTCTTGTTCCCATCTCTTTTTTAGTTTTCAACTTCCTGGATTCCATCATATTTTATTCAATCTTTGTAGCATCATCTTGCACCCCTGCTAAAGTAGTGGATCTCCTTTCTCTCAAAAGTAGAGTGAAATCAGAATCAAAATCTCCTGCAAAAGTGATGTTTACAGTTGGTTGGGAAGTTTTAACTTCAGCCGAGATTTTGTGATAAAGATTATTAAATATTTGAATGAACTCTAGGATTGATTCTGATGTCTTCTTTCTCAAGGCTCTAAACTCGGTTAAGTAATAAAGATGATATTTTTTCTCATCCCATCTCCTTATGAAGGAAGTTTCTAGGTCATTATATGATGGTATAGAACCTACTGGAAGTCCTCTGAACCAAGTTATAACATGTTCTTCAAAATTTTATACTAAAATTCCTCGTGCTCAACACCAAGAATATCAATAAATTGATCGAAAAAGGCTATGTGTTATGTTGTTGTTAAATCTCCTTCTCCCATGAATTTACGGAGGCTCTTCATGTAATTTTCAGGTAAATCATGCAGGACATCAGGAAGAACTAAGGGAGAATATCTAGAAGTGACCTTAGCAAAGATCCTATGGGGTTGAGATTTTTCACCAGCCCCTGCACCCCCAACACCTCCAACACCAACCATTGAAAGTCTAGGAGACAAAATTCGAGGACTAAATACGAGATTATAAAAAACTTCAAAGGACTGATCTACTAATGTTTTGACTACTTCGGGATGGTGTGAATGAAGTTCAGGAAAATTATCGTGAGAATATGGAAGATCTATATGAGGGGGGGAAAGAAAAATTGATCTTAGTTTCTCATGTTTACCAGATTTATAGATAAGAGGAGTATAAAAAATAATCTATAGGGTTTTGGAAACATAAACTTTTACTTTGAGAAGAGAAAGGATCAGTTTTGTACTAATGATAGTAGGAATTGAAATGGATTCCTTTTTTTCACTGGTAAAAGTATCTATCAATGAAACAAGGATTGTCTGGTCAATCTTGAATTTTACTTTAGGAATAATTACTTCTGGAGTTTCTAGTTTAACTTCTGACTTACTTGTTGATGTTTCTGCATAATGAACTTGTTTAAAGTTTTCTTTAATACTTAGTTCTTCAACGGGAATATTAACATTAAATTGCATAATTCTAGGTTGATAGACCTTACCTACTTATGCAGAAGTTTGTCTGAGATATCCCTTTGGTTTCAACAATTTTGTGGGATCCAAAATTGGCGTAGTCTTCTTTTCGTCTGGGTTTTTCCTGGTATTCTTTCGACTGAAGGCCATATTTTCCTATAATGGAGTCTCTAGGTGAAAAATGAAATTTTTCACGTATTCAATCTGTGTTCACCTTCAAAGACCAAAATTTAACTTTGTCGTTCTCCTAGGGGAAACATTATTTTCTCCGTCAGTGGCAGCGGTGCCAAAAAGATGTTGTTCCTGAGATTGATTCTAAGGCTCAAAGAATACAGTCAGGCATCAAAGATTTTAAATGAAATTTTTTTATGAGTGTTTTTTCCTACCTTTAGTTTTCTGAGAAATAATCCTTAATTGAAATTAATGATAAGACAGTACATAGGTTGTATATCATTATCTGAGTCACAATTATAATGTCAAATGGTGTAGAACTTATTTACAAAATAGTTAAAACAAAGTCATGTATCAATTACAACTAATTCGCACCTTGTTTGCAGTAGAAGAAAAGTAGAAGATGAACCCTTGAAAGGAGATAAAAATGTAGTAATTCACACAACACAAGTATTGTTTTACTCAAGGTAATAACATAGGAAAAATTGTTACTGAATGAACTTATGATATATTATGATCACAGTAGATGTAGTACTAAATTTTAATTATTCACTCTTTAAGAACTACAGAAATAAATTTAGAGAGATGGAAACATAGAGGAAACACATAACTCAAATTGAATGAAACTTAGAATCTATGTTTGCACTTGTATTTGTATTCAAAAACGTTTTCTCTTTTACATTCGGAAAGAAGAAACCTCGAATAGATCTAAAATATATCTATTTATACAAAAATTGTCTCAACTGAAAATCGTTGGACTTCCCACAATATCTTCCTAAAAATAGAATACAATCTGAATGAAATAACAACATGAAAATATTGTTCAGTTTTTTTGGCGCTTCATATGTCTCTTCATTTGCTTGTAGATGCACTCGTTTTACTTTTTTATTTAAAATGGGTACACATGTCCATTAAGGCCACCAGAATCATTTGGCTTACTGTATTTTCCATTTGATTTTGTTTCCATCTGTCCCTTTGAATGTGTTCACTAGGATAAAGAATTGCAGTTGAAGATATGGGGGTGGTAATCAGACGAGTAGCTTCAAAGTTGGATCATTATGGGATGGATAACGATTACGGGGAAGAGTAATTGTTCACGAATAGGATGGTGTGGGGACAAGTGTCCAATAAGGAGGTGGGATGAATGGATGAAAGAATGTAGGTGGTAGGGATAGACGGGGTAAGTGTCGTGTAGAGAGAGGTGAGGTGTAGTTGGGGAGGTAGATAGTATCGGGAGCGTGGAGGGTGTGATAGGCTGGAGGGTGAAAGGTAGAGTGGGTGGAGGAAGTGGACGTTGTGTATGTTCCTTCATTTTCTCCCAGCTACACTCACTTTTCTCTATTCATTGAATTACGTGCACATGTCCATCAATGCTACCATGAATCATGAAGGCTTAATATTCTCATTCAATTCAAAGGAAAACATCTTCCTTTGTACCTGTGGTAGATTCTCCTGGATATTGTTTACTTCTTAGACTGTGATTTGATACTGTAATCTTGGCTTCACCAACAACTCATTGATTTTAAGTAAATAGATTTGGTTCATCTGTTGGATGGCCGACTGAATATTTTCCTTATTCTTCCTGAAGCTCTATTGGTTCATTTCCATTTTAATCTGTCCCGATGACTCAGAGATATTTTTTCCTTCAAATTCAAATAGTTTTTTATTTACGAAAGAGAATGCCTCCAAACAAGACTCTTTTTCATATCTGGAAAGTTTCTTTACTTCTTCCAAATTTGTTTCCCAATATTTCAGGGCCATTTCTCCTTTTACTTATTCATAATGTGAGAAAGGGATAAGACCAGGGATATTATCTTTTTTCTTCCATATGATAACTTCCAGAAACTTAGATTTTGTTACACAAGCCTCTTTTTCTTTGACATAAATACTTTTGAGAGAAAGGTTTATTGCATGATAGCATTTG
The DNA here is from genome assembly GCA_000966675.3 of Picea glauca. Taxonomy (NCBI): domain Eukaryota; kingdom Viridiplantae; phylum Streptophyta; class Pinopsida; order Pinales; family Pinaceae; genus Picea; species Picea glauca. The sequence goes on from JZKD02S1810473.1 coordinate 200,834, forward strand.
TTAATAACATCTACTTTTTTATAGAGATCATGTTGGGAAACTTCCAGATTCTCATTGATTTCTGATGCTTGTGTTTTGAAGGCAGTAATATCTATTGTTTCATTCTCTGTCAAGGCCAATTTGGCATGCAACTGTTCAATCAAATTGTCCTACTGAATGATCAAAGATTTGTTGGTCTGTGAACTCTGGTAGAGAAGATCAATATTATCCTATACTTGCTTCAATTTATGTGGATAAATAGCCTTGATTTGTTCAATGTCATGGTTCATCCTACTTCTAATAGTTTGTTCTGTATTATGTATCTTATTCTGCAATTTTTCTACCAAGAGATATTTATGTTGCAGTTGTCAGGATAAATTTTCCATTGACCATTGATTGGAAATGGAAAAAGCCCTTAGTGAATATGCAACTTCCTTTGCAAACTTAGGATCATCTTGGTCTTTCCCATCATACACCAATATTTTCATTTTAGTGATTACCTCATTCTTTTGGTGAGATTCTCTTTTTACAATATCTTTTCATTTCTTGCTGAAAAAGAAACTTGAGGGAGGCATATCTTCAAGTAAGATAGGAGTAAGATCACCAACGTGAATGAGCTCTGAATTAGGATTTCCAAAACTAGTATGTAAAGGGGTTAATGATGTGATAGGAGACATGACTGGTGTGGAATGTTCCTGACCTATTGTATTTGGGGTGCCAGCAGGAGTAGCTGGCGTTGAATGAGGAACAACTTGTCCCTGATTCATGAAATCTTCAAACCAAGATAATACTTGTGGATCATTCAGTCCTAACAGTGATGTTTTTATTTCTTAAAATAAATTTTCTATATTTTTTGGTACTCCTTCAACTTTGTTCTTAGTGTAGCAACTTGACTCAGATCCTATGGGTTTATCTTCATGTGAAGAAGGCATGGGTTTTGACTCTCCTTGCAATATCTTCAGTAAACTGTTTTGTTTATAATTTTGAAAGCTGAAGAAACCATTTTGTTGGTTAGGAGGCAGAGTCTAGAATCTGCTTTGAACTTCTTCATAAGATCTAACTCCCCTGAACATCTCATCATAAGGATAATCCTCATGGATGTATCACTTCATGTTGTATTGAGCCAAATTATTCTTCATTGTCTTATGTGGATCATGTTTCTTGAATTCGATGTCAACTAACTTGATATCTTCCAGGGTTGTAGCCTCGACTTTAGAATGACCAAAATCTAACAATGTGAACATACCAACTTGAATGGGAAAAGTTGGCCAAACCTTTTTCTGAGTTTCTTTCAATTCCCTATTGATACCTCCTGCTACTGTTTGGTATGCCACTTCTCTACACACGATCTTGTTGAATAAAAATTGTGGAAAGGCATGAGGAGGAAAGAAACAACTAAATACTATGATATAGGAGAAATTCTCCTCAATTAACCAGTATGCAAGTGCGCCTAAGTGTTGAAATTACTAATACAACTGAGAGGGGGGGGTGAATCAATTGTCTTTGAGCTTAAACAATAATAATTTTGTTAAAACATTTTTAATCTTTCTTCAAGTGATCATCAACATTATATATCATATAGACAGTAAAAGTAAAAAGCATCAATCACACATAAGGTATACACAGAGACAGATTTTCACGAGGAAACCCATAAAGGGAGAAAACCTCTTCTTTGAAATGGTAGGCAGTCTTTTAAGTTCTGTGCATCATCTTTAATTGAGCACCAACTCAATGTGAGGCTGCTACCTCTGTTTTTACAAGTTGCAACTTGTTTGAGAGCACCAACTCTCTGGTTTCTCTAGCACCCACTAGAAGGAATCCCCAACTCCTTGGTTTCTCTAGCACCCAGTAGAAGGAAGCACCACCTCCCTATATGTTTCAGCACCAACTGGATGGAAGCACCAACTTCCAGTTACATAGGCTCCAACCTATATAACAGAGAACATTTGTTCTCCCTTGCACCACCCTGCCACCCTGCCACCCTGGTTTCTCTAGCTACAACCATATGGAAGCTACAACTTCCTGTGTTCAAGATCCCACTTGAACCTCTGAGGACAACAGTCCTCCTGAGAACCTCCCAACCTCCCTAAAATATTAAATGAATAAATAAGAAGTCAACTATGCAGATAAATCAATTCTTACCAATCTTTCTTTGTTCTGTAAAACTGGTCTTCTACAAACTGTTATTCTATGCTTCTCTTCCTCTGTTTGTTCAACGGGTCTGCTCTGCTTCAACTTCTCTTCATCATATTTTACTCTTCTCTGAGTTTCATCTCATGCTGTGCATATTCTCCACCTCACTCTGCACCTTCTGATTTTCCCTTTCTTACAGTTTTATTCTTTTCTCATCCAGAACAACCAACCCTACATAGTCTGTCTCATTTTCTTTTATACACATCTCCAAGGCGGTTGCACTTCGCATTTCCTTAGGAAAAAGAAAGACAATTGTCCGAGCAACTGAAATGCCAATAGATTCGCAATCATGAATCTGTTTCACTAACATATTCGTAACTGAGGGGTTAACTGTGAGAGAGAACAATAACCTTCCTATCATATTCCAAATTCACCTGCACCGTTGGATTGGCTTCATGAGATCTTGCATTTATTTCCTTTAAATCGGGTTTCGACATTTCGGCAATCCTGTGCTGAGTGTCTCGACACTTCATTTCGTAATCTCCGAAGTTCCGATACAGAACTTTTCTGTACTAGCTCCTTCCCTAATATGACTATGGTCATAAACAAGCACCTATGCAAAAAACACTTTCGTGATTTCTCATTTCGTGATTTTCGACACTATGCTCCGTTGACCCCAAGTCATCGAAATTTCGATCACTTGCCACATGTCCTGTGATTCGATGGTCCAAATGTGATCTTAATTCAATGGCTATGATTGAATTGCAATTTTGCGATTTCGACATTCTTGTTGCATTGGGTTCTTTGCCTCTCCATGTCGCAATTCGCGAAACTCCGATATGGAGTTAGATCAATGGTCCAGATCTTATCTCTATTCAACAGCTGCGATTAAATCATGATTTCGCATATCACGATTTCGACATTCATGATGTCCAGTGTTTTTGTCACTTCAAAGTCTCGATTCACGAAACTGCGACATGGGTTCGGATCAACGGTCCTGATTTGATCTCGATTCAACGGCTATGATTAAATCGTGATTTTGCATATAGTGATTTCGACATCCATGATGTCCAGTGTTTTTATCACTTCAAAGTCCCGATTCATGAAACTCCGACATGGGGTCGGATCAACGGTCCATATTCAACCTTAATCTGACGGCTTAGATTAAATCGCAATATCGCATATCACGATATCGGGATTCCTGATGTTAAGAAACTTTGACATCTCCAACTCTCAATCCCCAAAAATCTGACATGGACTGGAATCAATGATCCAGATCAAACCTTCATCTGACGGCTCAGATTACATCGGGATTTTTCATATCACGATTACACTTGCTTCTCCTTGTACCTTAAAGGACATGCGGGTTCTTCTTGATCCAACGATGGTCGGATCCTGCGCTTGGATCTAACGGCTGAGATCTGACCTCCTCTTCAATGATCTCTTCTTGTCTATATTCAAATCTGACGACCCTCGTTCTGTCGGGAATTTTGAATGGGATCCAACGATCAAAGATTCTTCTCAAACTTTACGAGTCTTCGATCAATGTTGCGTTGCCTTTGATCATTCGCCTTCGATCATTCTACCTTCCTGAACTTATCTTATGTTTGCCTGTCAATTACAAACTTCCTGTACTCATGCCAACTTCACTGTTGTACTTGCCATCAATGACAAGCATTCGTTGTCTGTTAAATATTTGCCAACACTAAGTTCCCCATAATTCTTTTTGAAATCCTGGGTGACGGGTGACCATAGATAGCTATGTGAACAGGTGCCACTACGTTGTGATAGATCTCATAAAATAAATATTTGGTATTTTCTTCCCATAATTTGGAGTGGTAAAAATGTATTGGCTCAGAATTGGTCAGGGTCCAACTCCAATTCATCAGGGGGAATGGGGTCATGAAACAAATGGAATCCATAATATACGTTGACATGTAAAAAGGAGCGGGTTACGCTTTTGATTTTGTTGATTGATACTCAACAATTTCCTTGGCCAGAATATCATATATCATTTTATCCCAATTGAAGGTATAACCCTCGGCTACTTCATTCATTATGGCTACCCACTCAACTGAGCAATGTGTAGGGTTCTTCTTCCCAAATAGACGATAGAGCATCATGGCTATATATAACATATTATCATCTAAGGATGTCCCAACATACATACCATGAGCGTCAGCTTCAATTTTTCGAGATGTCCCCACCAGGTCTTGATTATATCATGACCATTTATATTGGATTGAATGAATTCTCTTCTCTCAAAATCTAGAAGAAATGTTGCATTGTATGTACATTTATGGGTAGGGGAAATCCTACACATTACTTGTAGATTATCCGGTCAGAAAGAGTCGACGACAGTCTGCTGGTGGATGATGAAGCTTATGGTTTGGATGTCGACATGTTCCAAAACCCAATTTATCATATCATTGTAGGGTATAATTCCGGGACGTCCAACAATCTTATGCAGTTCCAACTGTGATACAAATTTAAGCTCGCTTGAGAGGGACTCATTGTATTCCTCGGTAGATTCATCTGGACAATTAATAATCTCATGCTCTAAGATATCAAAAACCTATGTCTAAGACTTAATGGCATATGTAACTCATGGAGTTGTGTCTAATAGAACATCTGCATTTGGATTGGAATCATCACCTAATGCATCAAGCTTCTTTGCAGCCTTTCATGGTGCCATAATCCTCAAGGAAATACAATTAGCCTACCTATAAAAAGAGAATCCAGTAAGCTCTACACTAAATAAAAAAATGTTAATTTCAAATGGTAAAACAATTTTGAAATTTGAAGGGCTTTATTAAAAAAGTATATCGATCTTCATATAGATCTATTGATGAAGAATTTATTAAAAACTTAATGGAATTTATTACCTGGTTATTCACAATATTTATTAAAATCATTAACCTTAATCAATCATAAATGTCATTAATACTTCGACGGTACGGCATTCGGAAGTTTTAGATGTGACAAGATGGAAATATCCCGAAGTCTGAACTTGCATAGTGAATAATTAATACTTAATCATGATTAACCTAAGTTATTAAATGTTTTATTAACCCTTTAAAACACTTTTTAGTTTTTGTAATTACTTTGGCACTTTGATACTTTGGTGGTTTGTGAACTTAGTCTTTGTTAAAACTCTTGAAGGGAAATCTCTTGGAGTGGCGTGGTAGAGATGACATCATTCTTGATGACATGTAAAGAAAATATAGGTGCCACATGTCACGTGAAAACATGTGGATCATCCAATGTAAACTCCATAAATAAGTGCCATGTGTCAACCCAAGACAAGATTTTAAAATACACGTGTCCATAAGTCCTTTAGGAATTATCACGAGTGACTATCTTCGGGACTTCAAAATTTCAGGGTTTTTGTTGTTTAGATTTGTTGGAATACACAAAGCATGAAGCTCTGAAGCAGTCATTAAAGACTTTATTTTAAAACTTAAGAAGCTTCTAAAACTCGGAGATCATTAGGACCGTTCGATCAAATTAGAGTATCTCATCGACGATATATATTATAAACGCCTTATTGATAAATAACAACCAATAGATTTATTTTAAAATTAAAAGACAATTCTATAAGTTTTTTTCTTTTGGGGTAAAAACAATTATTTCTAAGAGGCAAAATCTAAAGCTCAAAAGCTCAAAATTATACGTGTTCTAACATTATCCTTTCTTGTGAAAGGATTGCGATGTGTGATGGAAATGTTGAATTTTTTTTGTCTTCTCCCGTTCATTATGAAATCATCATTTAACTATTGTGGCAACAACAATGAGGTTGGAATTCCAAGAAGGGTTGTTTGACATTAAAAAATATACATTTTTTCACAATTGTTTGCATAGAGATCAAGGTGTTTTATTTATATATAGTAGTTTCGATTTTAGAACATATATGCAATATGTTATTTTTGATGTTGAAATCCTTGGAAAAAGTAACAACACTTGAACTTAGATATTATACTTTGTAATCATTGGTGTGCAATATTGTAATCCATAAAGCCTCCACTTGTTCCAAAATATGTTCATTGATAGATATATTTATTTATCTCTCTTCATTATTATTCAAGAATGGAATTAAAGGGAAATATACCCTTATTTTTTTCCATCAAAATATAGTTAATAGAACATATTTGTCATGTCATAGTGTCACAGTGGAAGAAATTATTCCTACATGACTTAGAAGTTTGGTGAATTCTATGTAATGTCAAGGTCAACCACTTTTTAAAATCTTGTGTTGGTTTTATGTCATAAATTAAAATAATGGGAAAATCCCTAAATAATGTGTTTATATATTCATTTCCTCTTTACCTTAATATAGGTATGCATAATATTTCAAGCTATTATGTAGTTAATGGTTGAACAAAATTCATCCATGTGAATCATCCTCGAGGATGTAATAAATAATATAGTTTTTGCATCATCTTGTTCAATTTGTACGAGGGAAAAAACATTAGGAAAGTCTTGAATGTGATCTTATAACATCATACATGCATCCCTTTAAATTTGTTCAATTTGTATGAGGGAAAAAAAATTAGGAAAGTCTTGGATGTGATCCTCTACAATCATACATGTATCCCCTTTAAATTTATGCATCCCCTTTAAATTTGGAAACTTTGTCTAGACATCTTGTGAATCATATGTTATATTTAGTTAACCCATAATTTTGAGGGACATATTAAGTTTCCAAGATAGTTCCATATTAATTAGAGGGAATAATTGGGGATAGATCATAGTCATATTATTAAAAAGGTTTTTCAAATAGTTTATTTGGAAAAATATTTTAAACTTATTCCTTTATTAAACAAATTAGGTTGTGCCTATAAATTTGGAGGCACTTATCTGTATTTGGAGGGATATTTTACCTTTAAGAAGATATTTTGGGTTTAAGGACTCATTATTCGAGGTCATGTATGATAAATATGAAGTGAGTTTGACCTTTGCAAGAAACCAACTCTTCTTTTAGAGGAAGAGGAAACTCAAAATTCACAATATATTGACAAAGAAATTGGTTGACTTGCATGAGGATTGATCCAATAGGTAAGCACATACTTTAAGGGTCTCTAAAAGGCACTACCATAACCTAAGTGTCTATCCAAGTCACCCACTATATCTTGAGAGAGAAAATTAATTAAATTTACAATCCTTGGGTTTGGCTCGCAACCATATTTTGATTTGGGAAATTTCATCTTTTCCTTTCTAGAGCAGTCACGAGACAGGTGACCATGGGAACATGAGAGTCTAAGAAAAAATGAGTCATGGTAAATGGGCATTGTTGTTCTGTAACAAGGAACAAAAGTAAATAAATATAAAATTTGAATTATGACATCGTCCTTTAACTATTGTGGCAACAACAATGTAGGTTGGAATTTGAGGAGGGCGAGATCCCAATAATTTAGCAATTGTTGGTGTCCCTAGTTTGAAATTAAAAAGGATGACAATTTTCAAAAAAAAAATCATGGAGAGAGGGTTTTATTTGTATATAGTAGTTCTAAATGTAAAACACATATGATATATATTATTCAGGATATTGAAATTCTGTAAAAATAACACCGCTCGACCATATATAATGTACTTTGTGATCATTGGTGTGAGATATTGCAATTCATAGATCTCCATTTTATTCTAAATAATCTCATTAGGAATATATTTCTTTATTTGTCATTATTTTTTTCAAGAATGGAAGTAAAGGGAAATGGAATAGATTGTTCCTAGATGACCTTAAAGTTTGGTGATTTCTATGTAAGGTCAAGGTGAAACATTTGTTAAAGTTTTTTTTGGTTGGTTTTACGTCATGAATTGAATTTTGTAAAAATCTCTAAATAATGTGTCTATGTCTTAATTCTCTTAGACATTTACCTTAATATAGATATGCATAACATTTGAACTTATTATGTAGTTAATGATTGAATGAAATCAATTTATATGAATCATCCTCAAAGGTAACGAAAAATATTGTGGCTATTCCATCCTCTTGTTGAATTTGTATAAGGTAACAAACATTAAGAAAGTCTTGGATGTGATCATCTACCATCATACATACATCTCCTTTAAATTAGGAAACTTTGTCTAGACACCTTGTAATATGTTATGTTTAATTAACCCCTAATTTGAGGGGCATCTTAAGGGAACCTTATGTTTCCAAGAGAGTGCCATATTAATAATAGGAGGAGTGGGGATAGATCATAGTCATATTCTTAAAAAGGTTTTTGAATTAGTTGAGTTGGAAAAAGGTGGAGAATGGTTGAGTGACCCTTCGCTAGTCTACTTCTATTGAAGTTATGTCTATGGTAATCATAGGACATTAAAGAAAACCATATAAAATTTCCCTGTTCTTGTAACACACCCAACCCCCTAATTTTTCCTTAGGCTAGTGGGATGTTGAATTTCTCTTCTTCTCCTCTCATGATTGTTGGTTGTGGAGCCTAATTATCTTCTTGATTCATAGGTCTTGTTTGAGTCACGTTTGGATCCCATTACCTCATGGGGGGGTGTGGGGGAGCTTTCCCCCCCACATCTCTCACTAGGGCGGTCCAGGGGGGAGAGAAATTTTGGAGGCCCCCCTGGTGGGGGATTCAAGGGGAGTGCCCTCAAAGTGAAATTTTGGGAAAAAATTTCATGTAAAATATTGCAATTCCGTAGTCAATATGAATCGTTCATTATAAGGTTGCAGATCTGATGGTAGAAGTTGTGTTAGGTTTTTTTTCCCTAGAAGGAAACCCTTTTTTATATATGAGGGAATTGTATTGCATTTGTGTGAGCTAGTGAATATTGTATTATGAGAGAGGAGATTGTGAGAGAAAGAAGAGGAAAATATAGTGGGTATGTTGTAGGTTGTATCCCTTCATTTTCTAAATAATAATAAAGGAAGAACCTATAAATTTCTCGAGTGGACGTATCCCACACTGGGTGAACCACGTATATTTGTGTCTCTATTGTATTATGTATCTTCTTTGTTTTATTTCCACATTTGTTTTATTTTATTGATCTGTGATTTTGTTTTTCTACCAACTAGTATCAGAGAAAAAGGTAACTCACAGGAAAACAGGGTTCTTGGTTCTAGTGGGAGCAATGGCGGAAGATGGAAAGTTTCAGGTCAAGAAAATTAATGACAAAATATACCAGTTATGGATGATGCAAATGGAAGGATATCTATATCGAAAGGATCTTTCCCTACCATTGGATGGAAAATTAAATTAACCAACAAGTATGACGGATGAAGAATGGGAGATTCTTGATAGAAAGGCACTGGGAACGATACGGTTGTGCCTGGGAGCATCGATGGATTTCAATATTTCAAAAGAAATAACAATGGAGGATTTGATGAAGGAATTGGCTAAACTATATGAAAAACCCTCGGCCTCCAATATGGTATTTCTAATGAATCGATTATTTAATATGAATATGCTAGAAGGTGGGTATGTTGCTGACCATTTAAATGAATTTAATATGGTTACTAATCAGCTAAGTTTAGAAAAATTGGACTTTTATGATGAGGTTAGGTCTCTTCTAATCGTGTTCTCATTTTCAAAAAGCTACAATGGCTTGGTCATGGTTGTAAGTAATTATGTCTCTGGTTCAAACACTATGAAATTTGATGATGTTGTTGGTGTTACCCTTAGCGAGGAAATGTGATCGGAAAGCACACGTGAGACATCAAGTAATGCATTGACCATGGAGAACATAGGAAGACAAAAGGATATAGGAAATATATCAGGGAACCATGGGAATTCTAGGAAGGGAAGATCCAAATCCAGACTAGGAAACATAGAGTGATGAAATTGTGGGAAGAAATGGCATCTGAAGAAATATTTCATAGCTCCAAAGAAACAAAGATATGGACAGCAGGAGAAAAATCAGGAAGCAAATGTAGCAGGTGATGTGTTACAAGATGCTTTGATTATTTCTTTATATAATATTATTGAGTCTTGGGTAGTAGATTCAAGGGCTTCATTTCATGCCACACCCCATAGGAAATATTTTCAAAATTATGTTCAAGGTGATTTTGGGCAGGTTTATTTAGGTGATGATGAACCATGTCAAATTGTTGGAATGGGTAATGTACAAATAAAGCAAAAGAATGAAAAACAATGGTTAGTGAAAGAGGTGATACATATACCAGATCTAAGAAGAAGTCTAATTTCAATAGGATAGTTGGCAAGTGAAGGTTGTATATCTACATTTACAAATAAGGTGTGGAAGGTCACTAAAGGAGATTCATTGGTAATGGAAAAAGGACAAAAGGTAGGTACATTGTATTTGTTTATTGGTAATGTTGAATTTTCAATCTCTTTAGCTTCTACAGGTGTCTATACAACAATGTGGAATCATAGGATTGGACACAAGAGTGACAAGGGGATGTAGATACTTCACAAAATAAACTTGTTGCCAGATCTTAAACAAGTTGATTTGGATTTTTGAGAACATTGTGTTTATAGGAAACAAAAGAGAGTCAGATTTATCAGGGTTGGAAAGGAAAAGAAGAGTGAAAGGTTAGAGCTTGTGCATACAGATGTATGGGGACTAGCTAAGGTGTAATCACTTGGTGGCGCTCGTTATTATGTTACTTTTGCTGATGATGCAACTAGAAAAACTTGGGTTTATTGCATTCAACAAAAATCTGATGTTTTTGACAATTTTAAGAAATGGAAAGCTTTGGTTGAGAATGAGACACGAAAAGGTTGAAGTGTCTCAGATCAGACAATGGAGGTGAATACTATAGAAACGAGTTTGATAATTATTTTTCATACCATGGGATTTGTAGAAAGAATATAGTTCCAAGAACACCACAAGAAATGGTGTGTCAGAAAGGATGAACAGGATAATCATAGAATGTGCAAGGAGTATGAGATTACATGTTTGGTTTCCCATATAGTTCTGGGAAGATGTTGTAGATATTATTGTTTACTTAATAAACAGAGGGAATTCAAGCTCCTTGGATTGTAGAATTACAGAGGAGGCATGGGTAGGTAGAAAGGTAAACTACTCATTTCTGAAGACTTTCAGTTGTGAAGCATTTTTCCATATTGATAAATAAAATAGAACAAAGCTTGAGGTAAAATCCAAGAAGTGTACCTTTATTGGATACGATGTTGATGATTTTGGTTATCGTTTATGGGATTATGAAAATCATAAAATCATTAGAAGTAGAGATGTCACATTCAATGAAAAGTTCATGTACAGAGATCAGTTGCAGGAAAAAGAAAACATAGAATACACAATTCTTGATGAAATCAAATAAAATGAAATTCCAAAGGTACCAAAAAATCAAAATGTACAACAACAGGAGAAACAGGCACCTCAAACTCCTACAAGTGTTGTTAGAATATCTACCAGGTTAAGTAGACCCCTTGAACAATACTCTCCTTCATTGTATTATTTATTTTCGATTGATTCTGGTGAACCATAAATTTATGAAGAATCAATGTAGGTAGACACAAAAATGAAGTGGGAACAAGGCATGAAAGAAAAAATGGATTCCTTAGTAAATAACTAGACTTGGGACTTGGATCAATTGCCTACAGGAAAAAGAGCATTGTAGAAAAAATGGTTTTATTGTTTGAAGGAAGAAGATGGAGGTTGTTGGCCCTCGATGAAGTTTTGGAGAACCTTGGTCGTGTTTGACTATTTTTGGGACTTTGACAGGCTGGTCGAAGACGGAGCGCCCAGGAGAAGCGAAGATAACAGGATATCGCCCCCTTTTATGGGATTTTTGGGTTTAGGGTTTATGTAACGGGTATGGGATGTTATCCCATAGGTTTACCCATGCTTAGGCCCCTTTTATAATGTATAAATAAGTATCTAGGCGATGTAAGTGAGGGGGAATTTCTTGAGACCTAGTAGGCAAGAGTGATAAGTGCAAATAGTTGTGAAGGCTTTGTGCATACTGTATGTGAGACTTTCAGAGATAAGTACAAGTGATTCATAGTGTTTTGTTCACAGACTGTGTAAGTCTCTGTGCTTGGACCGAACTCAGGGAAGGAGGATCTGGCAAGGTGTGCGCAAATCTCCTATCCTATGCGGAGTTGGATTTGTGGCTTTGTGCATGTAAGAAGATTGAAGGAGACTAATAAAGAAGAAGAAGATTTGGTGGGTGTAGCCCCACACTGGGGTGAACCACATATATATTGTGTTGTGGTTGCTTTGTGAGATGTGGTTGACATGTTATTGATGTGATCTATGCTTAGTGTTGTAATCTTTATGTATGTTAGATGCATTTGATGTAGTAGATTAGTTCCTTATATGTGAATGAATACTAGATTTAATTTGATGTTATGTGTTGAATGGTCATATATATTTAGATCTTGATAAACATTGTGTTGTTCTGTAATTAGGTTTTTTTCCTGTGATGTGAATAAGGGTCAAAGACTAATGAATGTTAATTTCTATGTGCTTTGTTAATTATTGTGATCACATATATGTGTCCCAACTAGGTTGTAGACACTTGAGTCCTACAACCCCCCCTACCTCTACCTTGGGTGAGACTTCATCTGCTTCGCAGGTGTTGCTGAAAGGGCCGATAGTTAGGGTTTTGTTGGTGCATTGGTGAACTGTTGAACCCTGGGTCTACCTCTATGCCAAAAAATGGTTCTGTTGTCGAGACCTGGAAATGTGATTGTTGGGAACTGAATAAAAGAGAAATCTTTGTGTGTAGATCTGTTGTTGCAGTGCACAGTATTCTACTTGACTTGTGAAGCTCTGCGCTAAGAAGGGAATCAGATCTAAAGAAAAGAGGTAATATCTTAAAGCTTCGTTCTCTGATAAAGGTAAGATAAGTGGAAATTTTTGTTTCGAAAGAATGGATCTAGGTATGTTTGATAGATTTCGTACTAGTATGAAAACTAGGGCACCACTAGAAGAAAGAAGATTTGATATGAATAGATCTGACCAAGTTAACAAAAGATATGTTATTCCTATGCATAGAAATAATTTTTGAACTAACAAGTGGATGCAGGATCCTAGAAAGAATTTTTTGGAGGTCCATTACTGTGATCCCAGTGCACAGTACAGGAAAGGTTGGGGATCATTTAAAAGAAAGAGAGAACTGAATCTTTGTTATAATTGCAGAAGACCAAGACATCTTGCTAAGGAATGCCCTGTTACAGGTCCTAGTTGTCTTTGTTGTAAAGTTGTTGGTCATGAGGTTTTGGATTGTCCTAGAATGATTTCTAAAGTTGAAAGGATGAATATGAGACAAGAAAACCATGAATAAGGTCAAGACACTAAGAATATACTATAAAAACAGAAAGAATCAGAGGCTATATTATTGCAGATGAAAGAAACACGGAATGATCACATAGACATCAGTATACTAGAGATCTTAAAAGAAAAGCAGTTCATAAAAACAAGAATAGGAGACTTTGACATAGACTATATATTGGATGCAGAAACACAGGTGAAAATTATGACAGAAAGTACTTGGGAAATTTTGGGAAAGCCTGGTGTGATTCCTTCATTGGGCAGAATGGGATTATTTAAAGGAAAGATGATAACCCTATGTGGAAGACTTACTCATGTACCTATGAGTGCTCATGGAACATCGAAAGAAGAAGAATTCGAGGTCATTAAGTTTGTTGAGAAAAACGCTCCTTTTGCACTTTTGTTAGGAAGGAATTGGATTGAGAGAGATCAGATCCAAAGGAAAGAAGAAGAGGAAGATATAGAACAAAAAAAGAAAGAACTAAGGGATTTCATGGCTAGGATAATAGTGCACTTAATAAAAGAATAGGAGGACAAGTCAAAGCTACTAAGGGCCAGAGACCTGGCTGAAAGAATGCAGGAAGGCTTAAAGAACTTATCCATGCATAAGAGAAGAACACCTACTCCATAAACAGTAAGAGAAGAAGTATTACCCTCGAACCCTTTGAAAGACCCTTAGCAGTGCGAAGTTACTATGCTAAGAAAAGACAAGAACAAGAATGGAAAGAGGAATCTAGAGACACATATCATAGGAAAGAAAGAAAGAAATATCAATAAGAAGAAAGCAAAGATAGAAAAATTGCAGGAGGTTCCAGAGAGGACTTCACAGACAGAAGGCTTGCAGAACTTGAACCTCGCCGAAATAGAAGAATAGCACAGACTGGCACTTCACAACAGCAAAGCAATATGACTATTGGAGGCATCCCAACTGTTAAAATCATGCTCCAGAACGTCTAGAAACACAGTTATTTCCAGAAAGATCACCATTAGACCATTGGGACCGTGCCATAACGGATGGAATCGTATTGATTAAGGGATTCCTACACGTTGGAGGAAACTGTTATGACGTTGTCTATTTAGTCTGTTGCATGTCTCACTGGGGACACTTTTTCAAACTAAGATATTTGAGCCCATAGAGAAATGATTGTTATCAGAATGTTCTTATTGAGACCTCACCACCCGTTTTGCTTACCTCGAGTGTTTTTTCGTCTACTCGAGATATCTGATATAGAACGTGCATGTCGGACGACCTTAGCACAGTAGAGAATTTTGTCGAGGAGATCCTAATCGACCTTATGTATGAGAAGGTCATGTCCATGGGAGAATAGGCCTCATCGACGAGAGGATTCCAATCATCCTCGTCGACTACACGTCGATCTAGGCCATCCCAAACTGCGACAGAGAAAATACGTAAGAACCACGCCAACCTAGCGAATGCGAAGCTCATCCTGTCGGTCTTGCCTGACTATATCCCACCTCTGGATGGAACGGTTAGTCATGATAGAATCCCGAGAGATTTAGACTCTACACTGATCATTGTGTACCTCCCGAACGGGATACGCGCAGTTGGACTGCAATTGGGACAGATTCTGACACTCAAGATTAGTGATTTCAACTTAGGAGACTGCAATAATTATGGAATGCTCGCACCACATAAGTACTTAACAATGAAAATGGGGAAGAAGTTGAATATATTCCCCTAGTAATGGACCATGGACATCGTGAGATCAACAATCCTTAATGTGATGAAGATACCGCACTTTGGTAGACATCAGGAGGTTAACGTGTGTGTTAAGCTCTTCATGTCATGCTTCCGTGGAGGGTACCTGTGATTAGATAGGAGAATCACTATAGATCAAGCATTGATCCACCAGATCACTAGATTGAGCATGCAGGGACCAAACCCTCAGGAGTTTTACCCAGGGAAGGCTGCAAATCGTGCCCTGACGCAGCGAATAAAGGAAACCTATGGTGATGTGGACAAAGGGAAGCATGGATACAAGGTAGCCTCCATCCAAAATGGCACAGTGCACATAGCTTTCCATTTGATCTTTGGTAAGCTTGTCAGGAAGAACAGATCGACGCAGGTCACGGGGTTCGTCGTCGACCTCATAGGAAAATGCATCGAAGGGATGCAGATGAACTGGGTGAGCTATCTCGTCAACCAGTTGGAGCAATATTGTCTTGAAGAGAAAGACCAGGACTACGAGTTTCACTTCAGCTAGTTGTTGATTCTTGTTGCCTTTGTAGCTTGGGAGATGTCGGAAGGAGCAACCTTCCCTAAAGTTGAGTCATTTGAACCACTGGTCATGAGGTTCACCACCCTGTGGTATTCAAGCGATATGGTGAAGCAGTGGAATTCAAACATTGTCTTCCACACCTACTATCTACATCTCATGTGAGCCATTGAGTCATTCCCCTGAATGACTCTAAATACACTCCATCAGTTTAGTCCACTCGCAAAGTTCAGCGCAGACAAACACTTCATTTACATCACTGCACGTAGGGATGAAACCAAGGAGGAGTTGCAGTCGTATTATAAATTAACAGATGAAGACATGGAGGAGATAACTAAGGAGTGGCTGGTTTAATTCCTTGTACCAGTTGAGCAGACAGAGCTCTCTAAACCTGACATCATCAAAATTCCTATGGTCACCCAAGAAGAATTTGATGGACCCAGCAGCAACAAGAAGAAAAATAAGGGAGAGGTACAGGAAATAAACAACGCATCGGAGGAAATTGTGTCGAAGTCACCTAGAGCAGGAGGATATGGAGAAGTAGACCAAAAAGAGGATGAAGGGGAAGAAGAAAAGTAGGAATAGGGAGAAGTGGCACCACCTAAAGATCCCCTTATAAAGTTCGAGACGTCAAAGGAAAGAAAGGTTTCTCCAAAGAAACCCTCCACGCAAAAGAATTCACGATCCAATAAGCCTCAATTACATACTATACTTATGGTGGATGATATTGACCTCATCATTGTAGTTGTATCAGATACTTCGAAGGATATTTTACAACAAAACGAAGCCAAACAAGAGACAATGTATGACAGGATCGAGGTGGAGCTCAAAGGGGTACAGCAGGATCTCTATTCGAGCCGAGCAGTGTCTATTATGTCTTTGTCATCACGAGGTATATAATTAGGAGATGATCCTACCCAGCTACGCAGATTATCATATGCGATAGAGGCTCACCTTCGTTGAGTACAGGAGGAAAAATAATAGGCCACAGAGGCCTTGAAGCAATCAAAGGAGGAAGCTATAGAGAAATATGAACGCCGAGCGAAGTTTGAAGAGGACAGAGAGCAGATCTAGAGAGAGAAATATTAATTGCTCGTGGAGGAGATTGGCATTAGAGAAGCAGTCACTTGAGCACTTCGATCCATGCCAGGATTGGAACATATGGAAGAAGAGACAGTTGAGAACCAAGTGGGGAATCTTGTTGAAGCCATTCAATAGCTTCAAGCAAGAATAGAAGAACTTGAATTGCAAGTAGTGTCGATCATTCTGCAAGAAGTGCGAGATTAGAGGGAAGAAACTACCTAGAGCACAGTCGAAAGAATCAAGGAATTGGCGTTAGAATGCAAGAAACTTAGTAACTGAAGTGAGTAGACCTATGAGCACCTTGCATAGGACCCAGAAATAAGAACATTAGAAGCACAACTTCAGGAGGAAAAGAAACAAGCATCAACAGTACAATCTCAGCTGAAACTTCTTTCAGCGGTTGAGAAGATGAAAAGGTCACAGGAACAGTGTGCAGTTCAGTGGCAGGTCCATGCCATCTAGAGTAGAGTCATGGAAGTGACCCAGAGACTCCATCTGGTATATGAGGAAGCATGCACACTCTTCAAGGAGATCGAGGGACAAGGTGTACAATTGGAACAAGTGGTCACCACAGTGGAACAACACTTGGAAGGACCTATCACCGAGACATTCATTCAGGAGTTCTTCGAGCAGGAGGCTCCGGTGAAGCAGCAAGTCGAGGCATATCGAACCAATCTTAAGGCCTTCAAAGAAGAATTTCCCATATCAGAGTGACTCGGGATGAGTCACAGGTGAGTGTTGGGGGCATGTTGGCCTCGACCAAGTTTTGGAGAAACTTGGTCTTGTTTGACCATTTTTGGGACTTCAACAGGCTAGTCAAATACAGAGTGTCTAGGAGAAGTGGAGATCACGGTATCTTTCCCCCGTTTACGAGATTTTTGGGTTTAGGGTTTATGTAACGGGTATGGGATGTCATCCCATGGAATTACCCATGCTTAGGCCCCTTTTGTAATGTATAAATAAGTAGTTAGATGATGTAAGTGAGGGGAATTTCTTGAGACCTAGTAGGCCAGAGTGCTAAGAGAAAATAGTTGTGAAGGCTTTGTGCATACTATATGTTGAGACTTGCAGATCTAAGTGCAATTGATTCGTAGTGTTTTGTGCACAGACTGTGTAACGCTCTGTGCTTGGACCAAACTTGGGGAAGGAGGATTTGGCCAGGTGCATACAGATCTCATGTCCTATGCAGAGTTGGCTTTGTGGCTCTGTTCATGTAAGAAGATTGAAGGAGACTAATAAATAAGAAGAAGAGTTGGTGGAGTATCCCTACACTGAGGTGAACCACGTATATATTGTGTTGTGGTTTCTTTGTACGATGTGGTTTACATGTTATTGATGTGATCTATGCTTAGTGTTGTAAGCTTTATGTATGTTAGATGCATTTGATGTAGTATCTTAGTTCCCTATATGTGAATGAATACTAGAGCTACTTTGATGCTATGTGCTAAATGGTTAGATATATTTAGATCTTGATAAACACTGCATTGTTATGTAATTAGGGTTTTTTCTTGTGATGTGAATAAGGGTCAAAGACTAATGAATGTTAATTTCTAAGTGCTCCATTAAGTATTGTGATCACAGATATGTGTCCCAGCTAGGTTGTAGACACTTGAGTCCTACAACCCCCCTACCTCTACCTCAGGTGATACTTCATCTACTTCGCAGGTGTTGTTGAAAGGGTCGGTAGTTAGGGTTTTGTTGTTGTGTTGTTGAAGCATTAAACCCTAGGTTTTCCCCTGTGCCAACAGAGGAAAAAATCAATACAAGGCTAGACTTGTTGTAAAGGGGTTTGCACAAAAGAAAGGTATAGATTTTGATGAAATATTTTCTCATGTTGTTAAAAACAACATGAGAAGTAGAATATTTGCATCTTGAACAGTTAGATGTAAAAACAACTTTTCTCCATGGGAATTTGGAGGAAGAGATTTGTATGCAACAGCCACAGGGGTATGAGGTCAAAGGGAAGCAAAATTTGGTATGCAAGTTGAAGAAGAAATTGTATGGCCTAAAGCAAGCTCCAAGGTAGTGGTATTTGATGTTTGACAGGTTTATGACAAAACAAGGTTATAGTAGATGTCATTTTTTTCATGGTGTTTATTTTAAGAGAATAGAAAATGGAAGCTATATTATCCTGCTATTATATGTAGATGACATGCTTGTTGAAGGGTCTAACATGCAGGATATAAATGTTCTCAAAAATAAATTGGCTAATTCATTTTCAATGAAGGATTTGGGTGCTGCAAAGAAAATCCTTGGTTTGAGAATAACAAGAGATAAGAAAAATCACAAATTGACATTGTGTCAAGGTGAGTACATAGAGGAGGTAGTGGAGAGGTTTAGAATGAAGAATGAAAAAACAGTTGGTACACCTTTGGCAAGCCATTTCAAATTAACCAAGGAAATGTGTCCCAAGACATAGGAGTAGATAGAATATATGTCTAAGGTCCCTTATTCATCAATAGTTGGCAGCTCGATGTATGCTATGGTGTGCACAAAACCAGATATTGCACATGCAGTGGGATTTGTGAGAAAGTATATGAACAATCCAGGTAAATAATATTGGGAGGTAGTAAGGTGGATACTCAGGTATTTCAGAGGTACTGCTACTCATGCATTATGTTTTGGAGGTTCATAAATTGTTCTACAAGGATATGTTGATTCAAATATGGAAGGTGATAAAGATAGCATGAGGAGCACCACAGGGTATGTTGTTACTGTAGCTGGAACAAAATTAAGTTGGATTTCAAAACTGAAAAAGGTTGTTGCACTTTCAACAATGGAAGCATAGTATGTTGCTGCTACAGAGGCTAGTAAAGAGATGATTTGGTTTATGGAGGAATTGGGAAAGAAGAAGGAGAATAGTACGTTGTTTTGTGACATCCAGAGTGCCATTCATCTTGAAAAGTTGAAAATAACTCATCCTTCCATTCTAAGACTAAGCATATACAACTCATGTGCCATTTCATACGATCTGTTTTGGAAGATGGACAATTGTAGTTGGAAAATATACATACTAACTAGAATCTTCCAGACATGTTAACAAAGGTAGAAACAAGAGAGAAACTAAGTTACTGCTCAGTTTCATTCTTCCTTCAATCATGAAGGTGAATATGAGAAATTTTCCAAGTCCAAGGTGGATCATAGACCAGAAGGTACAATGACAGTGGAGTTGTTGTGATCACTCTCCAAGAGGGCGATTGTTGTTTGTGGATCATGATTATCTTCCTGATTAAGAGGTCTTGTTTGAATCATGTTTGAATCCCATTACCCGGTGGGGGGATGTGGCGGGTATTCCCCCCCCCCACATATCTCTCCAAGGGGGTCCATGGGGGGTGGAGAGAAATTTTGGATCCCCCTCCTGGCGGGGGATTTGGGGGAATATTCTCTTGAGTTCACACTTCAGTTGGATCAGTTGAGCAGAGTCTTGATGCCACATTGGTTCCATCACCATGCATTATTGGGATCATAATTGCTAATGCACATTGTCCTTGGGATTATCACCAGATTGGTGCATTACTTATGCTTTCAATAAGTTAACTAAGGACTGAGATGCTATGACACTGACCCCTCCCTCATGGGGGTTGCTCGACCTCTTGTTCTAGGATCGTTCACATCTAGGAGTAGAACCGAATCACAGTGTAATATCCCCAAGGACGAGCCCCAATTGTATTTATGAATTGTAAACATGTTTTGTAGGCTGGTGAGCTGCGAAATTATTAGATGTTAAGCTTATGTGTTATTATGCCAGAGAACCTAGGTGTTAAAGGCCAAGAGCTTGTTTTGTACATGTAACTATTCATATCATTAATATAAAAACAGCGTTGCATGTAGATTGACCACGATAAAAGAGAATGGGGGACTAAGCTAAGCTTAAGGGGTTAATTCCAAGAGAATAATAATTTATTATTTATCCAAAAGTTGATTAGAAGGATATGTTAATATCCTAGATTCCTTTGGGAAGATGGGGGAAATCCAAATGGAAAGGAACGTGCTTCATGGGTGACATGTGTCGGCTCAGGAACATGCAATTTAAGTTGGAAAATCAACTTGTTGGGGGATCGCTTCCCATTCCCCCATCCTTCACCTAACTTACTTGGTATCCATCGTCGACCTCTGCATCTTCATGCACCTCTGAAACCAGTAATTGGGGAAGTCGACCTATGTTTTCTTATGAAGCCATCATATATGTACTTTCCAAAATGATGTTTTTACTTTTTCCTTACCAAATTATGGTTGCTACCATTCCCTAAGGTATATTGAACCTTTGTTGTTGTCCTCACCTTTCTGGAACTGAGTTGAAGTTGGTTGAAGAAGTGAGTTTCCAGACCCATGGGTGAAGAGGAAGGCTATCATGCCTGTGAGAAACTCTCTCTAGGTGAGAGAGTTTTTTGGGAAGTGATTTTCTCCTAGAGAGAGTCCAACACCACCTACGGAGCTCTAAGAATTTCTGGTCTGGCATGTTGTCGAGACCTTGAAAGGGGAAGTGGAGTAGTTGATGGACTATGCAACAGTGAAGGTGCATATTCCTGGGGTGGAACAGGAATGTGGGGAATGAGAGTCCATGAGCAGTGGGCATAAGAAGTCTCTTGGAGAGAATTCTTCCAGTTGCACTGTCCAGTCTCCTATAATCTCAGCCTAGTCTAGGATTCCCTTGCCCTGGGTGGAGATTAGTCTTAGTTCGGGGGTGACCCATTGTTGAGCATGATGAGCGGCGTGGTCTAAGGCTGGGAGGTTCATGGAAGGTCTGCACGCAGTTGGTGTACCTCAATTGAAATATAAGTGCCCATTCATATGTTCATTTACATGCTATGTATATGTACATGTGTTATAATTGATGAATATTTCTTGTATATGCTATTATATTATGGGTTTTTCATGTGAGTATTGCATGTATGCTTTTATTGTTATTTCCGCATTAATCTATGTATGAACAAACTATGTTGTCTGTTTATGTTTATATGCATATGATATTTTTTGTTTCTATGATTAGGATGGCCCGACCTGGGTGGTCGGGGGTGTTACAAATTGGTATCATAGCTAAGAGAGACGTCATGTAGTGACGTTGCCTGGCCTGTTGGTGGATGGGGACGTTACAAATTGGTATCAAAGCCAAGGTTCAAGCACTGAGATTAGATGGTCTAGATAAGTGGTCATTAGAACTAAGTATTCAGATATAAATTGTGCCAAGAGGTTATCTTGGTTGTTTTATGAAGCTCAGGGGGATGAGCGGTAAAACCACACTTGTCGGATCAGGAAAAAGGAGAATGAGAGTTAACCTCCAAGTGCTTTAGACTTCGTGGCTTCGGTGAAGTTATGGGTTGTAGAGAGGAAGAGGTCGAAGGCTCAAATTCTGAAGTCCCAGAAGAGGATCTATACCATAGATCTGGGGAGAAGAGCTCAACAATTGGATCAAGCTAAGTTAAAAAGGGGAAAACGTAATGGTGAAGGGATAAATCCCCTGGATCTCTAAAGTCCAGACCTAATTTGGACCATCGGTCAAGAGGGACATGTGTCAGCAGATTGACTTTTTCGGGATTTCAGCATTCGGGAGAATTAGTGTGTGTTGAGGAGTGAACTCCCGAAGCCTGAAGTTTTGAAGCCCCGGAGAGTCGAATTAGTGAGTCGTGATGACATCACCTGGAGGTGACGTGGAAATCTCTTATACCTGCCACGTTCCCCCACTAGGAATGTTATTAGATGTACTATCTGGGCCCTAAGGTTACATGACATAGTTAAATGTCGATGGGCCCACACTAGCGTTGATCACAATACATCAAGATCGACGGCCAGGAGGCATTGCGAAGACCCAAGTTGCATGGGAGTTAATTTTCCAGGGCGGTCCTGCAATCCAAACCACGGTTTTACCAGGGGGTTACGTGTCAGTGTTAGAAGAATTGTAGGATGGAAGGCGGGTTACTCCAAACCATAGATGCATTCCCCCACAAGGGAATGAAAGGAAGAACTTTCAAAATCTTTGGTAACATTGAGGTGACGAGACGTAATGACACCACCAAAGGTGACATGGAAGTGTTCGGATATTAACGGTTCGGGGGTTGGGGGTGTGCATATGTGAAATCCTCTAAAGCTTCGAAGCTTCAAAGTTCCATAACTTAGATTCTTGAGGTTTCATAGTGAGTGCCAATCGTTGGATGTTGGGTAGTCATGGACTGTTGATCCACCCTACTTCGTGAGTTCATCAATTTGGAACTACGAGAGATTTGTTGTGATTTTCTTTGAAAAATTCTGAAGTCAGAGGCCCGATGTCTTGAATAAGTGCCTATCGACCTAGTGCTTGGCCACAACCCATGGTCGCATGGGTTGGGGGCTAAGAGAAAGGGGCTAGTTCCCAAAAAATATTGCAGAACAGAGCAGAGCTCAGAAAGAAAATATCTACGGGGATTATTGATTGATCGAGAACCACAGAATGAAATATGAAAGTTTATTTGAATCAAATTGGTTTATGAATACTGTGGAATTTGTTAAGGACTAATGACCTGACAAATTTCGGTTGATTGCACATTATGTTTGCAGAGTTAATGATTGTTAGAACCAAACCGAATTGTTCCACGGTGCACTGAAATGGAGGAAGCACGGATTGCTTTTAGTTCAGAGAATGAAGCTAAAGGAATGGATTCCCATTTGGGAGTTAAAGGGTCGAACTCCAATGGTCATGGAGAAGAGATAGATAAGGAGAGAAACATGATGAAAATCATTGAAATATTACAGAAAGATGTCCAGACTCACCGAGAAGATAATAGAAATCTCATGAAATCCAGGGAACAACAGGGATAATTCAACATAAAGTTGATACAGAGCCTGGAAAGGATAGAAAACAAATTGGAAAAGGAGAGTGACTCTAGTAAATTGGGAATTCACGGGTCTCCTAATGAAAACAGGAAATCAAGGAGTGTTGGTAAACACCATCATCACTCCCAAGGGCACTCTAAGAGGAGGACACACAGTAGTTCAAGCCCATCTCCTACTAGAAATCATAGGAGATATGGAGTGGATGACCTGAAGGGAGAAATGAACAAGATTAAACCTCTTACGTTTGATGGAGAGCACCAGAAGGAGGAAGATATTGAGACATGGCTTCTTGGCATGAGGAAATATTTCCAACTGTAGAATTATTCCTCTCATGCAGAAGGAAGAATTGCAATGTATCAACTGAAAGGAAAGTCATTCATGTGGTGGGATCAACTTGTGCAGGTGCAACACATTAAAGAGAAAAACATTACTTGGAAGGAATTCAAGAAACACTTTGAAAATAAATACTTAACTATGAGATACTATGATAGAAAGATGAAAGAGTTCTTTGAACTCAAGCTGTGAAGTATGTCCATTGATGAGTATGAAAGGAGATTGTTGGAGTTTGTTGGCCCTTGACCAAGTTTTGGGAGATTCTTTATCATGTTGACCTATTTTGGACTTCGAAATCCTGTCGAAAGAGGAGTGCAAGACGAAGCGGAGATCACGGGATCTCGACCCCTTTTTGGGTCCTTTTGGGTTTTTGGGATTATGTACCAAGAATGGGATGTCAGCCCATGGGTTTACCCATGTTTAGGCCTAATTTGTAATATATAAATAGATTCTTAGGAAATATAGAAGTAGTAGTGCATCTATGTGGTGTATGCAAGATGACTATGTGCTAAGTATGGTATATAGGTGCTCTATGTATGAATGTAAGAGACTTGCAGAGCTAAGTGCAAGTATTTGTAACAAACCGTGAAAGCTTTGTGTTGTAACGCAAGGAAGAAGGATCTAGCAAGCTGCACAGATATTTTTTCCTATGCGAAGAAGGATTTTGAGGCTCTGTTCTTGTAACCGATTGAATGAAGACAATAAAGAAGAAGAGTTGGTGGGCGTAGACCCAGGGTGGGGGTGAACCACGTAAATACTGTGTTACTCTATTCTGTGTCGTGTTCCGATGCATTTATATGTTATTTTCTAAGTGCTTTGAGATGATTAGATAGATATTCTTATGCTTAGTGCTAATGATATGTGAGAATGTTAGATCTGACCTATATGACTATGCTTAGTGCTTGATCTGCTAGATCTGATCTATTTACCTTTTCTAAGTTCTTTATTAAGTAGTACAATCATAGACCTGTGTCCCAGCTAAGGTTGCAGACACCTGAGTCTCGCAACCACCCCTGCCTCTACCTCAGCTGAGACTTCATCTACTTCGCAGGTGTTGCTGAAAGGGTCGATATTTAGGGTTTTGTTGGTGCGTTGTTGTAGTGTTGAACCCTGGGTCTGCCCCTTGTGCCAACAAATGGTTCTGTTGCCGAGACCTGAAACTCTGATTGTTGGGAATTGAGAAAGAAGAAGCTTTGTGAAAAGATTCATCCTGAAGTTGTGAAAGCTCTGTGCAT
This sequence comes from Picea glauca, assembly GCA_000966675.3. NCBI lineage: Eukaryota > Viridiplantae > Streptophyta > Pinopsida > Pinales > Pinaceae > Picea > Picea glauca. The sequence continues at coordinate 225,855 of JZKD02S1810473.1, forward strand.
ATATTTGTCTCTCTATTGCACAATATTCTAGTTGATTTATAAATCTCTTTGCTAAAGAAAGAAGACCGATCAGAAGAAAGGAGGTCAGATCTGAAGGAGAGAAGCAAGAAATGAAAGCTTTGTGCTCTAATAAAAGTAAAAGTGAGAACCTCTAATTAAAAGAGGTAAGATCTGCAAGCTTTGTTCTCTGATAAAGGTAAGAATAGTGAAAAAATTTAGATCTAAAATATTTGTGCTCTGTAGAAGTAAGATAAGTGGAAATTTTTGTTTCTAGAGTATGGATCTAGGTATGTTTAAAAGAGTCTATCCTAGTTTGAAAACTAGGGTATTGATAGATGAAGGAAGATTTGATATTAATAGATCTGACAAGAATAGTGAAAGATATGTTATACCTATGCATAGAAAGAATGTTTGGACTAACAAATGGATGCAGGATCCTAGAAATAATTTGTTGCAGGTTAGCAACTATGATCCTAGCGCGCAGTACCGAAGAAGTTGGGGATCATTTAAAAGAAAGAGAGGATTAACCCTCTGTTACAGTTGTAGAAAATGGGTACATCTTACTAAGGAGTGCCCTGAAAAAAACCTAGTTGTCTTTGTTGTAAGGCTATGGACCATGAGGTGTTGTATTGCCCTAGAATGATTGCTAAGCTTGAAGGCATGAATCTGAATCAATAAAATCCTAAGGCAGATCCAGAAACTATGGCAGAAGCCCAGAAAGAATTAGAGAAAGAATTGCTATAGATAAAAGAAACCCTGAATGACCACCGACATGTTAGATTATCGGAGATCTTCAAAGAAAAAAAATACCTCGAAGAAATAATAGGAGACTTCGACATTGACTATGTTATGGATGAAAAAACACAGGTGAATATCATGACAGAAAGAACTTGGGAACTTTTAGGGAAACCTGCTATGACTCCTTCCATGGGAGGAATAGCGTTATACAGAGGAAAGTTGATAAACCTATGTGGAAGGATCGCTCAGATACATATGACTTCCAATGGAAATTCGACAGAAGAAGATTTTGAGATTATTAAATTTGTTGAAGACAGCGCCCAATTTACAATGTTAATAGGAAAACCTTGGATCAACAGAGATCGAGTCAGACAAAAGGAATAAGAACAAGTCTTAGAGAAGAAGAAGCAAGAGTTCAAAGATTTCATGAGAAAAAGGATCACACACCTGATTGAAGAACAGGAGAAAAGTGTTGATTAAGGTTGGTTGTCATTGATGTCAACCCTTGAAGAAAGACCCGTAGCACAAAGGTTTGGGTAATGGACCCAATAGTGTTTGATGTAAATATGACTCATTATTG
>JZKD02S1810473.1:241532-260156 GCA_000966675.3 Picea glauca
TTCAAAGATGCAAAGAAATATGTCCAGGCCTGTGATAGCTGCCAAAGAGTGGGCCAACCTAATCATAGAGATGAAATTCCATTAAACCCCCAGATAGTACTTGAACCATTTGAAATATGGGCCTTAGACTTTTTAGGACCCATTAACCCCCCATCCAATCAAAAAGTTTACATAGTGGTTTGCACAGACTATATAACTAAATGGGTGGAAGCTAAAGCACTCCATAGAGCGACCGAAGAAACAGTTATAGATTTCTTATTTGAAGACATATTCATCAGATTTGGAGTGCCAAGAGAATTAGTTACAGATGGAGGACCTCCTTTCACTTCTCATGGTTTTAAAGCCACCCTTCAAAAATATCATATTCAGCATAGAATGACTACAACATACCACCCCCAAGCCAATGGACAGGTGGAAAGAACAAATAAAGTAATAGAATCCATTCTTACAAAAACAGTGAAGGAAAATAGAAAGGATTGGTCTTACAGGATCCCTGAAGCATTATGGGCCTAGAGAACTACCTGGAGAAATACTACAGGATTCTCTCCCTATGAATTAGTCTATGGAAAGAGTGTTGTCTTTCCTGTGGAATTTGAAATCAAAACCCTAAGGACTACTTTAGCTGTCAACCTTGATCTGACCAATGCACAGACAGCCAGGTTGCAGCAGCTTAATTAATTGGATGAGAAAAGACTAGATGCCATTCATCAGACAACTATGATTCAACAACAAAGATCAAAAGGGCATGACAAAACTATCAAGAATAAGCAGTTCCATAAAGGCAATTGGGCCCTACTTTATGACTCTCGGTTTAAATAATTTCAAGGGAAACTGCGTACAAGATGGCTTGGACCCTACGAAGTAGACACTGTTTTCCCCAATGGAATAGTAAGGCTCCTCACAATCGATGACTCTAAAACACCGTTACTTGTAAATGGCCATCGTCTCTGTCTGTACCAGCGCCCTATTTCCAAAGAAGATTTTAAGGCCACATGTGTGGCAGACTCTCATTACCTCTTTTTAGAGGGGGCTCCTACCCCTCATTGCAAATAATTATTTTTAAGTTAATTTCTTTAGTATTAGATTAGATTTCATTTACTAATAATCCCTGTCAAGAAATACCATGTTACAATCATTTTTTGCAGATTCTCGATCAAAGCAAAGGCCCACTAAGAAAGGATGATCCTACTTCAAAAAGAGGCAAGCTTTCCCATCGCTGAAACACCACTGATCAGCAACTCTTTACTCTTTCCCCATTGCTGAAACACCATTGTCAGCAACTTTTCATCATTTTCCCATTGTCGAAACACTACAGTTCGACAATTCTTCACAGTTTCCATTGACGAAACAACATCGTCCAACAATTGTTTCGCCCCTTTTTTTGCTGAAACATCGTTGTTTAGCAACCTTCCACCATTTTTCCCCATCGTTGTTCAGCAACCTTTCACCATTTTCCCCCATCGTTGTTTAGCAACCTTTCACCATTTTTCCCCATCGTTGTTCAAAAACCTTCCACCATTTTCCCCCATCGTTGTTCAACAACCTTCCACCATTTTCCCCCATCGTCGTTCAACAACTTTTCACCATTTTTCCCCATTGTTGAAACACCACTGTTCAGCCACTTTTTTTTCCCATTGTTGAAACACCACTGTTCAGCCACTTTTTCCCCCCATTGCTGAAACACCATTGTCAGCAACTTTTCGCCTTCTCCCCATTGCCGAAACACTACAGTCCAGCAATTGTTTCGCCCTTTCTTTCCTGTTGCTGAAATACCAACTTTTCAACATTCTCTGCCAATAAGATTTTGTGCTCTTATATTGCATTTTGTCCTTCCAGTCAAATCCTTGATACAATTCAATCTAACAAATCAAAAGTCTCTGCCACAGCCACTGCAGAACTATTATGCACAGGCATTATATTTTGTTTGAAGTACGAATCAAAAGGTAAAGGCGAGGTATGTAAATTTTATGTAAATACAATTAAGCTATAGTTAATGAGAAGATTCCAACTCATTATTACCACTCATGAAAAATCTTTATGAGCCGCACTTAAAAGGGGGGGGAGGAAATATCAAACTTTTATACCATCATTTCACACATATCAACCACCGCCATTCCTATTTACCACCCTTTCGTGTGTTTCACCACCATTTGCATGCCTTCACTCGGAAAACTCACTCTGCACAGAAGTTGTTACTCAAACTCTTTGACGGTGTATTTTACCGATATGGTAGCTATGGGAGGCTCTATTATACGGAACGAACCCGCCACAACAACCCTGTTAGAACACTATCCAGTAGCCTATCAAATTTTTCTACAGGCAGGATGGCTCGGTTATTTTCAGAGACTCCAGTGGTATGATCAACAACATGTTCTCCAATTTGCTCAAAATCTCCAGGAAGACCATTCCATTGTTCAAGGGGTCCAAATTTCAGTAACAGAAGAGGATATAGCACAGGTTTCGTGTCTCCCTACCAATGGCATTCGCATGTTCAGCCGTAAACATATCATTCTGAATGCCCAGCAGGATTTCCTCTTGCCAAGGGAACAAATTGAACCTAAAGGCCGGCGTATCCAACTCATCTCATTGCCGCCTCCATGTCCGGAAGTTGAAAAATTCGTCAAACACTACCTCACCTACGAAGACCGATACCAGGTAGTCTACCAGCATGATTTTGTCATGTTGTCTCATTTACAACATAATAGACTGGTGACCATTCCTTATTATTTGCTCGGTTGTCTTAAAAATATGGCACACTACTGTAGAAAGGCTAAAGATCCCACCCTTTCACTCACCCATCACCGTCTCATTCAATTTCTTATCCAAAAGGGTTTTGCCCAACAAAAACCTCCACTAAACAACCCACCCATAAATCCCCAAGAAGCTGCTGAAATTCCTGAAAATCTTCAGGAACAACAACCACAAAACCCTCCAAATTCTCCAAAAGTACCTAACAGTCTGCCTACAGACCCAATAAGCCCAATTAACCCCCCTACCATACCAATCCCGCCCCACATTTTACCAGAATCATCCACTCCTACCCTTCATATTCTTAGTGATGATTCTGAACCAGACAATTCTCCATGTCCCATCATAAAGGAAAAACCCCCACATAAACGGAAGCAAATCCCTTTATTTCCACCCTTTTTATGAAAAAAATGAACAAAGGCCTCAACAAGGGCAGCCACTACTGCCACTTCCCTAGACCCCCAACCCATCTGACTAATACCCCGTACACCTCTAACCTCCCAAATGCCGGAATCTTTGTCTATTCTACCCATGGGCACTGAAACACAAGAACCAGATGCCCAGTATGTTGCGATATCATCTGTTTCAAACCCAGTAGATGAAACACAAGAACCAGCTACTCATTCAGTAGCTGAAACACAAGAACCAGCTACCCATTTAGTAGCTGAAACATAAGAACCAGCTACTCATTCAGTGGATGAAACACAAGAACCAACTATAGCTGTCACACAAGAACCAGCTACAACTGAAACACAAGAACCAGCTGCTGATATTGTTATTGAGACAAAGGAATCATATGCCCAGGAAGCTGCAACATTACTTTATTTACATCAGGAAGCTGAAACACAAGAGTCAGCTGCCCTTCCTGTAGCTGCTCCACAAGAACCAGCTAGCGAGGCTGTGACTTCTACACAAGAACCAGTCATTCCTCAAGTAGAACCAACATTGGCCTCTGTCTTGCAATAAAATGAGTTCCTAAGGTCTGAACTGGAAGCCTACAAGCAAGAACTAGCCATGGAAAAGGAAGCATGTGAGAAGGAACTTAACTTGCACACCCTAGCTCGCATAGAAACCATGTCAGAGGGGACTACAACAGAGAGCCCATGTAAATAATATATGTGAAGTCAATGTGGAGACATATACTATCAAGAAGGCTACAAAATAACTCAAATTCCAATGCCAGGAGCTCCCCCTGCACATCCAACTTTTGCAGTCAAAGAAGAACACCCTGTTGTTACACAAGAACCCGCAGGACCTTCCAAGATTAAGACTGAGCCCTGGCCTGCAACAAATGTCAAATCTAAAACCCCTGCTTCTGTTAACAAAGTTGTACAAATAGTGCCTATTGAGGAATTTTCCTTTCCCAGCCAGATCAATATCCACACCTTTGTGGAACAATCTACTCAGACCCTACCTCAGCCTACTACCTGCAACGCTGAAACACATACTCAGCCATGGGATGAATAGGCAATAATACAGAAATGGAAAAAAGAGTCTGTTGTTACACAGGACAAAATCCTGCAGGAACACAGACATATCTGGATAAAACATATCTACTCAAATTGGGAAGATTTGGAGAAAACACGCCAGGAATATCGTGCCCTTAAGAAACAGAATAAAGAGTTAAAAGGTAGATTGCTCCTGATATTTGATCTGGCACAAAAGCTATTGGCTGCAAGGAAACCATCCTGCAATTACTCTATGTTCCTTATGGAACAAATTACATGGTTTCAGATCAAATCAGTCAAAGAAGGCAGAGCCCATGTAGTATTAAATCCAGCAGATTGTATTAAAACCTTTGCAGAAGCCTCTGCTATGGATCAGCACCTCCTCTGTGAGGCATATTTTCATAATGAGGCCATCCCTGAAAATAGGCAGCTTAACCTTAATCCTCTGGTCGGTGACATCCAGATTTGGGCACTCACCTCCTTTCTTAACAATCAAATTATATGGCAGGACAACTTCCTAGCTGCCAAGCACAATGAGGATAACCACCTTCTCTGGATAAGGCTAGAGCCACAAAATGTTGCCACCTTTGTTACAGAATATTATCAGTTTTTAAAGAAACCGAGGATGACTCAACACATTCAGCAATTGCACACATCAGTATTTCAAGAATGTCAACATTTCATTAAATCAACAGAGATTGTTTCCCTACAGGAAAACAACATGTTTTGGCAACAGTCTAATGAGAAAAGACAGGAACACAACCCTTTTATCCCCACTAATCTTGAGATGGCACTCTCCAGGGTACCTAGCTACATCAAGTGTGTTCAGCAATGTGCTGAAAGCTGGATAGGGTACCAGTTTCATTTTCCTATCCTTTTCATGCCAGTAGAGAAATATCAAATTCATTATAAGATGCCCAAGAAGACCGAAATAGCAGCTTGGCAAAGGTTACAATGTGTTCAAGGGTTCAGAGCTCCAACAGACATCACCTTCCACAGCTACTGCTTGAGTAACTAGCACGCTCAGAGTCGGTATTCAGATTTTGACTTAGAGTGAAGTTTCCTGAGGACATGCAACATTTTAAGTCGGGGGGGATGTTAGGACCACACAATGTACCTTTTTGCCCACACTTTTTTCCACCATTACACTCTTGTTTCACTCACATTTAAACTCATATTATCACTTTACCCTATCTTTCCAAAGGTATACAACGTCTCTTCTCTTTACTATATGTTTAATCTATTTTGCATATAATTTTACATTACTCTCGTACTTTACTATTGATCAGAAACGTATAAGTGCTGAAACAGTTCGAACTGCAGATTAGCATTGAGGCCCATTGTTGAAACAGTTAAAGCAAACAACCCCGTGGCTGAAACAACAACTCACACAGAAGAAGCTGTTACACAGTCTGTGGTCAACGATGTTGAAACTCACACAGAAGAAGCTGTTACACAGTCCATGGTCAACGATGTTGAAACTCACACAGAAGAAGATGTTACACAGTCCGTGGTCAACGATGTTGAAACTCACACAGAAGAAGTTGTTACACAGTCTGTGGTCAACGATGATGAAACTCACACAGAAGAAGTTGTTACACAGTCTGTGGTCAATGATGCTGAAACAACAACACAATCTGTTACATTGACCACAACAGCCGCACCTCGAGCTAACATGTCTAAGACCAAGTTGCCGAAACAGTTAGAACGCAAATCCCGTGGCTGAAACAGCCCGCGATTCGCGATGCTGAAACAGCATACAACAGTCGTAACAAGAAGACAAATAAAGAAGTTGTTACTCCAGCCGCCACAGGAACACCTCACTCAGCACTTGTAATAGCATTCTATTGCGAGAGACTAGGGTATCCTACTCCAGTTTAGAAAGTCGATCCTACTAAGAATAGGACTCAGATATACACCTGTAATTTGTTGATCAATTGTATCGAAGGGATTAACCTCTTTAAATAAGAGGAAATCATCATTCGATTCATCTTTTGTTTTTGTGCTAAGAAGGGTTTACAGAGAAGGACGTACTTCATTCCAGATTGTAATATGATACATTGACAGATGAATAAAAGACTGTTCTGAGCATTTCTCTCTAGCCTTTTTTGTTTAAGGGGAATCTTGTGAGAAGCGAGGGCCCGCCTTCTTCACAAGATTCACCCGTTAGTTTTGTAGTGTGTTAGTGTGATCTTTGTTTATGCCTTGATTAAATTTTGTTTTGCTGAAACACTTCTTTATTCAATTTTGTTTTGCTGAAACACTACTTTACTGAACTTTGTCTTGCTGAAAAATCTACTTTACTGAACATTACATTGTTTTCATGTGATTCATGCTTGGGTAACTGTTAATCATTTTAGTTAGCAATCATGTTTGATGAATTTATGAAATCTTGGTAATCAGGAACATGTGTTGAAGTTTCCTGCTTAGGAAATAGGGTCCTATTCTCTGTTAGAGATAGTTAACCTTCAGTACATTAATGAGTTTATGAAAGTGTGCTAATCAGAAACAGGTGCTGAAGTTTCCTGCTTAGGAAATAGGGTCTTGTTCTCTGTTAGAGATAGTTAACCTTCAGTACATTAATGAGTTTATGAAAGTGTGCTAATCATAAACAGGTGTTGAAGTTTCCTGCTTAGGAAATAGGGTCCTATTCTCTGTTAGAGATAATTAGCCTTCAGTGCATTAATGAGTTCATGAAAGTGTGTTGGTTGGGAAATAGGGTCATGTTCTCTGTTAAGAGATAGATAGCCTTCAGTGTGTATGTCAATTATTTCTGTTAAGCAATTAGTTCATGAAGTGTGATGATTGGAAATAGGTGCTGAAGATTCTTGCTTTGGGAATAGGGTCATGTTCTCTGGTTACAGAATAGTTGGTCTTTCTTGTTGCAGTATCTTGTTGTTATTTTAATGTAATCCAGGATTCTTCAATTAATCATTTCTTTAAACTTTGAGCTCTGCAATAGGTAGATTGCTTTCCTGTAATTCAAGTTAGAACTTCAGTTTGTTCAAGGCAAGTGTGATTAATATAGTTTTTACTACAAATCTAGGTTTCTTTTGGGATTGAGCATATATAGTGTGTGGTTACCTTTGAAATAAACAGACTTCCCTGGGTTGACAATTTATGTAGCACTTGATTGTTTAGCAATTATAGTGACCAACACTTCCCACTCATGAGAAGTACAATGTTGCTCATCTCTGTTTTCACGTCTTTATCCTTAATTGGCAGCAACATGTGTGTCCTACCATTGTTCTCCAAAGTGTATGTGTTATTTCTCCCATCATGCACCACATTTTTGTCATATTTCCATGGTCTACCCAGCAATAGATGACAAACATCCACGGGAATGACATCACATAATACATCATCTTTATATCCTCCTATTTTAAATTCAACTAAACACTATTTAGTGACATTTACCTGTTGTTATTTTTGTAGCCACGAAACTTTGTATGGGCTTGGATGCGCAACAATATCCAACTCCATTTTTTCTACCATTTCTGTAGATACAAGATTATCTTTGCTACCGTTGTCCACTATGACCTTGCATACCCTGTCTTTGGTTTTGCAAGTAGTCTGAAACAGACTGTTTCTTTGGGCTGGGTTCTCTGGCTCCTTCTCCGGTTTCAAGAGAACTTTCCGCATCATCAAATATCTTCCGCCCTCAGCGTCCTCTACCTCAACATTTTGTCCTTGAGATTTGGAAATGTGAGTTTCACCACCATATTTCTTCCTATCTAGACACTCATAGGATTTATGTCTGATTTTTCCACAGACAAAGCATTTCACTTCACCTCCTCTGCCTCTTCCTCTTCCTCTGGCTCGAGGAAAAGTGATTATATCAGCATACCACCTCCCCTGTGAGCTTCCTACTCTCTCAAATTGAGTTTGAGGTTTCTTCCCCTCTTCTTTAGGCTTCTGAGTTCTGTCCTAGGCAATTTTCTTGCCTCTACTTTGACTTCTGCCTTGGCCTCTTTGACCTTGCTTTCGGCTCAGCTTATCCTCAGCTTTTAGAACCATGTGATAAGAATATTCTACGGTTCGGATGGTCATCATGCTCATCTCGCCTGAATGTCATATCGTAGACCATTCATATATCTAGCAACTTTCTCATCATCGCTTTCTCAATGACCTGCTCTGATGTTTATCCTATAGAACTCTTCAGTGTAGTATTTCATTGACATCATCTTCTATCTCAAACTTTGCATCCTCAGAAATAGATTTATTTGATAATCCCTGGGTATAAACTTGGCTTTCATTTTTGCAACCATTCTGTCCCAGCTCTTGATTTTATGCTTGCCCTTGCAATGTCTGTCAGCCTGCAGTTCATCCCACCATAGTGTTGCATGCCCTTTAAGTCTAGTAATGGCATGTTTGACTTTCTTGTATTCCCCGACATCCTCATAGTCGAAGTGTTTGTCTAGATCTCTAATCTAGTCTAGAAGCTCTTCAATTTCTAGGTTGCCTTCGTACATTGAAATGTCCATTTTTTCCCTGGCACCTATTCTTGCAACAACCCTGAATAGGCATTCTTCTGCAACATCTTCAACTACAACTTCTTCTCCTTCGTATCCAGCTTCATTTTCACTTTCAGCTTCGTTGACATCCCTAGTGTTAACTGTTCACCTCTATGATGTTTCCATAGCATCAAGTCTAGCACGTAATTCACGCATTTCTCTTTCCACTATTGGATCAGGTATTGGCCTTTCTCTTATTCTCAGTGGCATGGATGTAAAATTCCTCTTTTCTCTTCGTTGTAGAAAGAAAATAAATTGTTCTATGCTCTGATACCACAATTGGTGCAGACGTCCTGCCCTCAGGCCAAGATCCGCACAGTATCTTTTCTAAACCACGACAAGGGTTAATTGAACTCCTTGTTTAAGCTCGCAAAGGATTTCGAGTCTCATGAGTTGGATACTTTGAATGAAATTCCACAGCCCTTAGCAATATCCGAAACATTAAATTGTGAATGGGCTTAAGGTGTAAGCCCCCTCTTCAGCCCCTTTTCCAATATGACCACAGTCAAGCCTTAATGCAAGCACCTTTCGCAACTCGCAACTTCGCGAGTTGGAGCGCCAACCTCTCGTGCTCTCCCCTTGAGAATCCCTGAAACGTGATATGTCAACGAAGGTTGACTCCACCCAAAGTGACGCATGCATGCCACCTATCACCTCTGTTTACTCCACTTGTACAGTGGGTCCTTGCCACATGTTCGCACGAGTCTTCGGTTTTTGCAACTTTGAGAGAACAGTGAATAGTCATTCCTCTCCCTCTACAAATCCCTCTACATATGAGAACCTCACCGAGAATCCAGAATTCCAGGCACTGGAGTCACAGCTCAAGGAAGAAAAGAAGCATGTAGACACACTACAGGCGCAGTTGAAAGCCCTGTTAGTCGTAGAAATAATGAAGTAGTCTCAAGAGAAGTGCACTGCCCAGTAGCAGATCCATACGATTCAAAGAAAATTTATGGAAGTCACTCAACGGCTCCAACCAATACAAGATAAGGCATGCCAATTGTTCACAGAGGTCGAGAGCCGAGGAAGAGAGCTAGAACAGGTTATCACCGCAACAGAACAATATCTAGAAGATCTCGTGAACGACTTAGTAATCCAGGAGATCACCGAGAAAGAGTCCATAGAACAATAGCAAGTCGAAGCATATTGATCCAAGCTCAAGGCGTTCAAGGTAGAACTAGTCATACTAGAGTGACTCGGGATGAGTCACAGGTGAGTGTTGGGGGCATGTTGGCCATTGACCAAGTTTTGGGAGATTCTTGGTCATGTTGACCTATTTTGGACTTCAACAACCTATCCAAAGAGGAGAGCAATATGAAGAGGAGATCACGGGATCCCTGCCCCTTTTTTTGTCCTTTTTGGGTTTTTGGGATTATGTAATGGGAATGGGATGTCGACCCATGGGTTTACCCATGTTTAGGACTATTTTGTAATATATAAATAGATGCTTAGTCAAGATAGAATTAGTAGTGCATCTATGTGGTGTATTCAAGATGTCTATGTGCTATGTATGGTATACAGATTCTCTTTGCATGACTGTAAGAGACTTACAGAGCTAAGTGCAAGTGGTTGTAACAAACTGTGAAATATTTGTGCTATAACGCAAGGAAGAGGGATCTAGCGAGCTGTGCAGATATTTTTTCCTATGCGAAGAAGAAGAGTTGGTGGACATAGCCCCAGGGTGGGGGTCAACCATGTAAATATTGTGTTACTCTGCTCTGTGTGATGTTCTGATGCATTTATATGTTATTTACTAAGTTCTTTGAGATGATTAGATAGATATTAGTATGCTTAGTGCTAATGATATGTGAGAATGTTAGATCTGACCTATATGACTATGCTTAGTGCTTGATCTGCTAGATCTGATCTATTTGCCTTTTCTAAGTGATTTATTAAGTAGTACAATCATAGATCTATGTCCCAGATAAGGTTGCAGACACCTGAGTCTCACAACCACCCCTACCTCTACCTCAGGTGAGACTTCATATTCTTCACAGGTGTTTCTGAAAGGGCCCATAGTTAGGGTTTTGTTGGTGCGTTGTTGTAGCATTGAACCATGGGTCTTCCCCTTGTGCTAGCAGAGTTGTCAAAGTATCTTCCTTTAATCAAAGATGAGACTGCCAAAATTCAAAGGTATCTGAGTGGATTGCCACCTTCCATCAGTTACAAGATCCAATATGATGATCCTAAAACTATAGAAGAAACTATAAGGAGATAATAATGCTTATATGAGAAGCAAAGAGAAAGGCCCACTTTCCAGAAGGCTTGGGATGACAAGAAGAAGTTCAAGAAAGAGCAGAGGGAGAAGGGAAACAAACCTCCCTTTTCATAAATAGTCCTCAAGGACATCCATATTTTTTAGAGAAGAGAATGGTTGAGGTAGGGGGACAAAAGCCAAGGCAGACACCCATTCAATGTTGGGGTTGTCAGGGGGACCACAAGTATAGATATTGTCTCCAAAAAAATGGAAAAGTGATAGCTTTCCACAATGTTCAGCAAACAAAAGCAGTGGAGGACATGGGTAGTAGAATACCAAGGATATATGCATCCCTGGACAACAAGAAAGTTGAGTTTCAATCACACATGATTGAATTTGAAGGTCTGATCAATAACCATACCTTTACTATTTTAATTGATTAAGGGGCTAGTCATAGTTATATAGATCCCAAGATGGTGGAAAAATTGCATTTGCCAAAAAACAAGCATGTGAAATCTTGGCTAGTGCAGCTGGATACAGGAGCCAAAAGAAAATTTACTGAAATGGTTAAGTAAAATGCAATCTTTTTCTAAGTGTGCTAAGCTAATGATAAAGGTTCCAAGACAAAAATACCAACCAATGAAAAATACCTATTTTTTTTGTATTTTCAATGTATTAAAAAGAAAATGCATGGACTGATAAGAGACTTGATATGTAACTTCTACTATGTATAAAATAAATCACTTGAGTAGAATACCAAGCGGCTAAGAAGACGTCCCAACTACCAAAAACAAATCAAAAACGAAAAACAAAGAGAAAGACACCGCCCAAAAATTTAACTCCAAACAGGTTTCATGTCATCCAAAATAATCTCAACAAGCACCACAGAGACCTAAGAAGGCTCAGTGATCCTCAAAACCTACCCAACAGTCACTAAATCAACCAACCAAGCAAGGGGAAGTGGTATACGTGACTGTTCAAGAGAAAAGGGTGTATATACACCTCTTGTAGTGGAACAACAAATGTGTATATGTGGTTGTCAAGGCCAAAAGGGCGTATATCTTTTAAAACAAGGCTAGGCAAGGGTAAAAGGCTGAAAATTGAAGATTGTATTGTTTTTATTTAGCATGTCATTCACTGAAAAGTTAAAGTTAGGCTTTTCATTATATCTATTTTTATTTTCATGCAGATTCATAACACCATGACTTTCATTTCCATACCTTTTTGAGTAATCATGGCCAATAAAATTTACTCTTTAAACTAAAATTTATTAGTAACGATTTTATTGTTTAGGGTGCATAAACTAGCCTAGGATTTAGTGCCTTGGAATAGGATTTTGTGAGTAAACTTCTCCAAGGAAATTAAATCAACATATGTGTCTGAGACAGGGAGTTGAGAAATCCATTGTATAATTGGTAATATCAGGAGGCTCCACTCACATCGGAGTTAAGCACGAGGTTGCACAAATTTTGTTGAAGGGATAACCCTTGGATACTCACCTAGTGTCAGAGATATTTCTGTGGATTTATTTATATTTGGGGATCTTTCTAGTATCCATACCTCTGTGAGAGCTGGTACTTTCAAGGTTTCAAGATTTTCTACCCTGCCCATACAGTAATCCAAACTTACGACTGTTCACCTGTACATCGGTTATATAGTGGTTGATTAGTTGCTTGACTTAGGTTTCTCATAGGTTACTTGCAGGGGTTATTCTTCTTGTATCCTGGGTCAGATAAGGCTCGGACAACACACAACCTTTATGGAATATTACCTCTTTGGGGGGATCTAACCGACTGGTTGTTAAGCCTGCGAGGACCCTTATAGCTGATTATGTTACCTCCAAACTTTAGCAGGGAGTCTGAGGTCCCTCCTGGACGAGGCATACCTTCTTTAGCCAGGGAGGCCACTTAGCCACTTTAGCTCGTTTGCATGCATATTGGTCATTTGACTTTTTGGTATGTTCTTTGATTATTAATTGGCCCTAGGACTCTGTTTTTTGGTTTCATTATCATGGATAGAGGAGTGCCTTTTACTCCTCCATTCACCGCTACCCCCCCCCCATGATGCCTCCTTGTTTCATGGGGGAATACCCTTATATTATTTACAATGGTATGCACGATTACAATGCTCAATCCGCACCTTGGGTCTCTAGTCATTTTTCTGTTGACATGCCTTCCCATGTGAAATCCCCTCCCTGGTCTACTTATATGAATCCTAGCATTGGACCTGGGGGCACCATCGCTCCCATGCCCACTTCTTTGTTTGATATCAGTCATGTTCCCATGGGAGGTTGGAACCTTCCACCTTATGGATCCAATCCTAGCTATGCTCTTTCAAGATCCAGTGCTTATTACACCCTGCCCATGTATCTTTCATCTGCCATGTCGATCCCTTTAAACACTTCTTCTGCACCAGGTCCTCAAGTACCCCCAGGTCTTCCGTATGGGGAGAATCAATTTTATAATTCGGGATACCCTCCTTATGGGACACCCTCACAAGGGGTCAACATATATCCTCACTCGAATAATTCTTATCCTACCTCAATCTCTTTGCATACCTCAGTGATGATGCTCATCCAGACCTCTTCAGACCACCTTCGCATAAACCACCATGTTTCTGGGCTAGGACAGGGAGTATACCGGGATCCTTTCTGGCATGCAATGTTTCAAAATCAATCTTTTTTGGGACCTTGGAATCAAATACCACAATCTATCGCTAGCCCAACCACTGTAATCCACACCAGTTGTTGTGAGTGGGAAATCCCTCTACGGACTAGCACTTAGGGTTAAATTATGCATGCAGAAAATACCTAAAGATTTCTACTTTCTACCGTCGTCCCAGACCTAATCCCCATTATTCTTAAGCAAATACATAGTTAAGAAGATCAAGTGAGCATACCTTATTTCAGGTGTTTGATGTAGATCCTTCCTTATGCTTGATCTCTTTTTGATTGTAGCTCTCCTCCCAAGGTTGACCTGCATTCACACAAAACCAACAACAAACTCCGCATGCATTTGATATATAGATTAATGGGTTAGAGATTCAATAAACAAGTATGCAATAAACCATGAAAACCTCATTTGGTGGGATGGGAAAAGTATTTCTTTATTATTAACTTCAACAAATCACCTTACAATGATGAAGTCGGTCGCTGCTCCATGAACCTGGTCCTGGGATCCTCTTCAAATGTCCTTCAACTTCTTTGCTCTATCTTTCTCTTTGCACAAGGATGGCTAAAGGGTTGGGAAAAAAGGAATGTGAAATTGGGTATACTTTCTTTACTATGATTCTCTTCTTCCAAATGGGACCCCTAACCCTTCTTTTATAGGCTAGAAGAAGCTAGGTACTTGGACGAACCCTCATCCATGCATGGCTAGAAGGTTTAGTTAACTCACCCAAAGTTGTGTTTTCCGTCAAAAACTTTCCTTTTTTCATGCTTTTGTAGCTACACGCGGGTTGTTTTGGGTCAGCGAGCGTGTACATGTGTGCAGTAATAGATCAGGGCATGTGGGCATTTATAAAAATTGTTTTTCAGAAGAGTTGTTCAGCAGTGCTTTAGCAAAGAAAGAATCCAACATGGCCTAATTCCAGGTAAGCATGTCTAGTGTAAATTAGGGTTATAACAGATGCCCCCTAATGTTTGAGGTCAGAAGAGAATGTGATGGCCGAAATACATTACCAATCTTTACTAATGTGCCAAACAAGTGAGCCCAGGGACCAGAAATTGAGAGGCGTCATCTGCAAAAATAACAATTGTCTCACCGAGGCGGGCATACCCATGCTCGGGATAAAATAAACTCATGTATACCAATCAAATACACTATAGATCCATGTCATATAACTATGAAGTGTAGCCACAAATAATACACAGTGGAGCTACATCTCAAAATCAAAAAGATATACATGTCGAGTATCTATCTTCTTCTGATGGTTGGAGATGAGGTCTTCAGAGATCGAGCAAAAACTTCAAAATCTTCAAAACTCGGATAGGAGTTTAATATGAGTGTACGAATTCACTACCCAGAGGTCTTCGACGACTCGTCATTCATGGACTAGAGAATATTGATGATCAGACTGAAGGCTTCATTGATTTCGAACAAAGACATGATTGGACGTTCAGGATGGCCAGGTATGAGGGAAAGAGACAAACTGTAGAGGGGTTGACTCAAGCTTGGTAAAAACTTCCCTTGGACAATACCACGACAAATGATGAGACTCAGGCAGCATGGAATTAATCATAAGTTTACAAGGTAGGAGGCAACGCAAACTCTCCATTTGTTTGGAAGAATAACCAAATGAAGGAGGACACATCTCTATGTAGCGAGAACAACTTCCTAAAGTCATATTAAATACTAGATTTTGACGAACAAACGGACAGATGTGCTTTATCCAAGGCCGACTTATTGTGCTGCCAATAAATAAAATACTTCTCCCTTCCTCCTTTTGGGGTATATTTGATTTTTTTTGTCTTTTTCAATGATTTTGGAAAAAAGAATAAAAGAATGTTACGTTACAATGGAGGAACGAGTGTTACAAACATACAAGTTCAAGGCGCAAGGACAAGACTGATGTTCAGAGTAATGACACTCGAGAAAAATCCTCTGGGGTCCAAAGGTGTTAAGATGCAGAGGCAAAGTGCTACAGGTCTTGCGTATAAGGTATGCTTCAGACGTCTCAGTTGAGAGCAACACGGAGCTGGCATTTAGACCAAAGACGCAGGTATGCAAGCGCAGTTAACAAAACACACAGTGGTAACATCCTTCGATGTAATTTTAACGAGCCCAAAAAAGGTAAGCTCGGTGGTTTTTCATATTTTGAGAGTCTGAAAAAACGTTAAAGGAGACTCCATTGTGGTACCTTTTTCGAAGGTAGTCTAGTCGGTTTGAAAAAGGGGTAAACTAGCACCAACAAGACGTCTATTCAAAACCATTTTAACGAGTGTAATAAAGACAATATCACTCAGCCATTTTTTCATTTTTAAGGAGTCTGAAAAAAGATTAACTATGGACTCCGTCAAGAATGTTCTTCTGGACCATTTTAATGAGTGTGAAAGAATAAGGTCACTCTGTGATCTTTTCAATTTTAGGGAGTTTGAAAAGAGCTTAACTATGGACTCCATGGGGGTTCCTTTTTCGTAAATTTAGTCCCTCATGCCCGAAAAAGGGTTAAAATGATACCTGAGAGTACTCTTCTAGAGAACTGAAGTTCCATAGAGTGTACCTTTGTTCGTACAGTTGACCATCCGGACCGAAAAATGGGTAAACTACCGTTGGACAGATGTGACTTCAAATTTCAGTTTAACGAGTGTGAAAGGCCAGAAGATCGCTCGAAAATATTTTCATGTTTAGAGGGTCTGAAAAGGACTTAAAAGAAGACCCGTTATATATTTTGGGAGTCCCGAGGGTGAGGTCAAGAGTGAAAAGGAATCATGCAAATGAGGCTCAAACTCGTAATCAGGAAAAACAACAAGGACTCCCAAGCCTACAGTTATTAGAGATAGCATGGACACCATAATGCAACCAGGATCTACCTAGGGCATCCATGTTTCGGTAATCTCTACCACCAACTTGCGACACTTCTAAAGAAGTAATGATGGTTCTGTGTCACAACCTTATTGGATCGATCCTATGGCAAAGGGATAAAAACAATGGGACACAAAAGTCAGGGTAGAAACCTAACCTATATGCTCAAGTTGATCATCTGAGATTTTTCCACGAACCATCAAAAGTTACCCAAAACTCCAAAAAATTATCCCGATACCCGCTCAAACCCCTCCAATGCAACTCCTGAAGCACTCTAAATGGTTTTTGTTTTAAAGAAAATGATAAGGGGGGCCAAAAAAGTGACAAAAAGAGGCCCAAAAGTCTATAAATAGAAGCTGACAGCTCATTATCACCATTACTAATTTGGAAATTGACTCTGGAGCCAAAAAAAAAACTTTCATAAAAGTGGTGATTTCGGGAGCTATAGTGGACGAAACAACCATCTATCTGGACCAAGTAAGTACAAACTCTCTTATCTTGCAATTTAAATCTTTACTTTTGCTTTGGGTTCCATATTTTGGGGGGGCGTCGACCTTCAAATGGTCGGCCCTAGGTCCATGCGGGTTGTCTCAGGATAGGCCATGTGTACATTCGGGCAGAGTAAACCCTGCACGCGTGTACACACGACTGTCATCATTACAGCCTGCATGGATCCCCTTATTGAATGAAAAAAGTTTAAAAGACAAGGGTTAGACCTCCTGAAACTTAGTTCTATGGCTGCCTTAATGCAATGTGGGCTTCTCAAGTTCTTCTTATGTCCTTTTATATGGGAACAACCTAGGCTACTGAATGCCTTGGTTGATTATTGGCATCTGGATGCAGAGGTGTTTATGTTAGAGGGGCAGTCACTGGTGCCCATGACAGAGGATATATATTTTTTGACTGGCCTCTCCAGGAGAGAGGAACCAGTCAACTTCCGGACATTTCCTTTGGGGCCGCATAACGTAGCGGAATTGATAGGACTTTACTATGAGGCTGGTATAGACCGCTCAAGCTCACAGGTGCCCATAAGCAACATTACTGACTTATTGCTGCAGGCGATTGTGTTTCTTATTGGGTAGATTACTAGGTCTGGGGCTCTTCATCAGGCGTCTCGTTCACAGATGAACTGTGCAGTCCAGTGCTTGAATGCACAAATATTTGACTGGAGCACAACATTGTTAGATTGTATGAAGAGGCAATTGACAGATTATCGGTTGCAGACACAGAGGAACTTTGGGTTTGGTACCATTCTATGCTCTTTGTTCTTCGAAAGAGTTATGAGCTTCAGTCCTCAAGTAGTGGTATGAGGACATTAGGCCTCTTTTCCTACAGTTTGTAGATGGGCAGTGTTATTGCCACAACAGGGTGGTGGAAGGACCAATGAGTCCTTCGATGATGATTTCTTCGCTTGGCTGTCACAATAGATCCCAGTCATAGACGATTAACCCTATGTTGGGATTGATTTCTTGAGAGATCCTGAGATACCATTACCTCCTGGTGAGGAGCGAGGAGATATGGGTATGTTTACTTCATTGTTTTGTTGTTTTTTTTTGTTTTTGTTTTTTGTGAAACATATGTAATTTTTATGTTGCTTTTGTTATATATCATTTTTTTTATATATATACCAGAGTATTTGACATATATGTGTTTGTTGTGTACAGATGTGGGATCAGTTCGACCTATGAACTATGCGAGGAACAGGCGTCATCCTCAGCCACAGGTCACACCTGCCCCCACAGGGGGACTAGCAGCAACAGGATATCTTCCAGCTGGGGAGGCTGAGAGGGTGTGGAGACGAGTCGAGCGAAACTTTATTGCGCTCACTCGCATGGTCCCTATGGCAGAGATTGAGGACCTGCCACCATCTATGCAGCCTCATGTAGTGGGGGCACCACGGACGTGGGTCCGATTGTTTCGACGTTTGGAAAACGTTGTTGATCACTACAACAGGGCCCACAGGCCCTGACCTTAGTTAGACTTTTCACGTGCCGAGAGCACTACTTATATATATATTTTGAGGGCATAAGCCCCGTGACCCATTATTGGTCATATTTTTGAGGTGCTTGCCTCCACCTACGTACTCTGGTGACTATGATGTTATATATGGATTTTTATGTCTTTTTGTGGCTTATGGATCATTTTTGCAAAAAATGTATTTACATGTTTATGTGTATGTCCTTTCATATGTGTGC
>JZKD02S1810473.1:260252-300670 GCA_000966675.3 Picea glauca
GTGCAAGATGTCAATCTAAAATTTGATTAGCTAGAGTATCTGTAATTTGGTTTAGACTCCTAGGAACATGAAAATATGTAATATAATCAAAGCTTCATTCTAAGAGATGTACCCTAAGGAATCGTCGGTGTAAAGTTGGATCATGAACATGGTAGACTCTATTTAACTGAGACACAACTAGCTGAGCATCGAGATATACCCAGAGATGAGAGATACCAAGTGACAAGGCGTCACAAAGAAACTCAATAACTGCACTATACTCAGCGACATTATTTGTGGTGTCACCTAAACATATACCTCTGAAGGATAATAACTGGCCTCGAGGTGAAAAAATTACCCAAGCTGTGGAGGCAAGCCTCCGAGTGTGCCAGCTAGCACCATCTGCGTACCCAATGAACACCTCAGATTCACTTGACATCTGCCACAGTGACGAAAGATACATTAAAAACAACCCGTCCATAACACTAAAAGAAACTAGAAAGTAATAGTACAAAGACTATACATATGTTATAAAAATTTACCCATGGTGACCTGTGTTACACATAAAAAATACTCACTTTGATAGTGTCACAAGTGTCGTCATTACAAAGGTCGCAAGTGTCGCATTTTTCTCACAAGGTTGCAAGTGTCGCATGTTGCTCACAAGTGTCGCAAGTGTCAAATAAAGCATGTTGCCATGATGCCCATGTCGTGCCTATAACAACATGAGAAGGACACTTGAAACACCTCAAACATTTGATTTGGAAGAGGAGAAATGATTCAGTAGGCTTACAAACCTTTTTTCCATCTGAAAGCACCTCAAAAACTAAGCTTTTGAAGAAGAGCGCTCCCCTATACCTCTTCTGGGAGCGCTGGCACTCCCCCTTACACTATCTGGGAATGTTATAAAGCTCTTTCTCCCTTCTACAGGAGCGCTCCTACCATCAGGAGCATTGGCGCTCCCCTAAAGCCTACTATGGAGTGTTATAGCTCTCTGAGTTCCCTTTTGAGGGAGCACTACCTATTCTGGGTAGCAGTTGAGTTGTTGAGATGAATGGGGGAAGGATCTTTTCATCCTTGGAAGGCAGTTGGATTCGAATCCCTAGTATAGCCATGATCTTAGGGCAGATCCTCAACTGAAGGAGGAAAATACTCAACTTCCCCCAGGATATCTCAAGTGGTTAAAGCCTCTCCAAGGCTATATAAGCAAGCTTTCTAATGGTGAAAGGGGATTGGAAAGGGAGAATCACACCAAACTTATGATCTTATAAGTGGTGTTGGAACAGAGATAATTTGGGCGCAAGAGACCTATGATCTCATAGGGAGCAATCAGTGAAGCTATCATCATTCAGATCATGGATCTTTTGAGAAATGGGTAGACAAGGAGGACTTGACGAAACTGCTACAATCCATCCATGGCCGTAAGCAATGTTTTGTCCTCATTAATATAATTTGCTTGGCCTATTTATTTCTAATTCGTGTTCAATCTCACATGAATTTGTCTCTTTAGTAGATAGACCTATTTCGGACTAATCTTGATAGAGTAGGAAGTGGTCATACTTTGTTTGTCTACAGGGCTTATCGAGGAGCGAAAGATTGGAGCTCAACTCAGAGCGTGCAGGGACAAATACCGGTAAAAGGTACTTGTTTTCTCCTTCCTCCTCATGCATTAGTTTGTGTATATCTGAAAGGAAGTTAGTGTCCATGTTAAGCATCTTCTGTCTTAAGAGTTATGAGTCTAGCTCTCAAGAGGAGATCTACCTGTCCGCGGGGAGATTTTCCTTCAACAACCTACCTATGAGTAATACTTCTTGAGTTAGAGTCCATTTCTAGGCTCTACCAAAGCATTCCCTTCAAAGTCAACCAGAGGATAAGCACCCTTTTTTGGAACCTCTATTATGATGAAAGGTCTGAACCACATGGTTTTGAATTTTCCTGCCCCCAAGGGGTCCTTATCTTGGTCATAGACCAGGACAAGGTCGCCTTCAGTGAAAATCCGAGGACAAACGGACCTATCATACTGACACTTGACTTTATGTTTGTGAGCCTCATTGGCCAGGGCCGCATCACGAAGCTTCTCATTGAGTTGCTCAAGGTATAATAACTTCTCTTCAAGTGGAGAAGTTTCTGGTAATAATTGTACTTCCAACTTTAGGGATGGGATCTGACATTCGATAGGCAAGAATTCTTCCAGCCCGTAAACAAGTTGAAAAGGTGAGAAACTGGTTGCAGTCTTAATAGATGTTTGGTAAGCCCATAATGATGAGTATAACATCAAATGCCAATTTGACTTGGCTGAGTTGATAGTTCATTGTAGGATGGTCTTGAGACATTTATTCACATCTTCCACCTGACCATTTTCTTGAGGGTAGTAGGGTGATGAATGTTCCTGCCGTAACCCAAGACTTGACGTTAAATCGGTCATCATCTGGTTCTGAAAGTGACTTCCATGTTCAGTGACAATCTCCCTCAGGACGCCAAACCTTGCTATTATCTGGTTGAATAAAAAAAGAGTTGTAGTTTCTCCATCATCTTTAAACATTGGCATAGCTTCAACCCACTTCATGAAGTAGTCTACGGCTATAATGACGTAATGGTTCCCCCTTTCTAAAGGAGGGTTTCATGTAGTGTAATCAATCCCCCACTTGGTGAAGGGACCAACTGTGATGACAGGAAACATGGGAGTTGGATGTGACCTCATCTTTTGAGAGAAGATCTATCACAGGTGGCACTTATTGACTGATTCGATACAATCTTTGATTAGTGTCGGCTAGAAGTAACCTACTCGTAGAATATTTTGGGTTGTTTCCAACCCAGGCAAATGACCGCCACATGATCTGGTATGGCAATCGTTAAGCCCGATAATTTCTTCTTCGTGAGTGAGACATCAACGCAGGATGCAGTCTACACTTCTCTGATACAATGTATCATCGAGTATGAGATAATTCTTAGTCTGATGGCGTATGTGTCGACGCTCATCATGAGAAGCAGAGGTGGGGCACTTCAAAGTCTGGAGATAGATAAGTGTATCTCCATGCAAGGGATCCAAAGAGGTGATCAAAAACATATCTCCTTTGATAGGTGACTCTTAGGGAACAAAATCACCTGACTCAATCGGAAGTTCTGAAATAAGTTCTGCAAAGACCAGTGACTTTTTGGATTTCACTGAAATGAAATCTAAGTCAAACTCTTGGAGGGCGACTATCCATCTACTAATATTTTCTCCTATTACCCATCATGTCAACATGTACTAGAATGGATTCACAACAACAATGATGGTGGTCTTGTGAAATAGAACATAATGATGGAAACATTGAACAACATGAACTACTGCCAATGCAAGTTTTTCGATATGAGAATAATTGAGTTCCGGTCCTACGAGACCTCGACTCAAGAAGTAAATCACATATTCTAAGAACAGGTCATCCTCCTGAACTAAGACCATGTCGATGGTTGACTCTGTTGCATCCAGGTATAATAAGAAATCTTTGTTACATTTAGGTGGCCGAAGCAAAGGGGCAGTCGTGAGGGCATGCTTCAACGTGTCGAAAGAGCATTGGGTGGCATCATCCCAATAAAAAGGAACATCTTTCTTCAGTAAGCGCATAAAACCCTTTGTGATCTCGGCATAGTTGGCGATGAAACGTATTAAAAATTTTTCCTTGCACTGTAGACTCTAAAGTTGAAGGATTGTGCGTGGGGGAGGTAATTGAATTATTTCCTCAACCTTGAGAGGATCGACCATGATCCCTGTTTTTGATACTATGAAACCTAACAAACGTTCCAATGTTACGGAAAAGTTACACTTGTTTGGATTCAAGAGAATCTGAAAGTAGTGACAACACTCAAAGATAAGGCGGAGGTGTGTGAGATGATCCATTCTCTTGTGAGATCGAGATGCTAAATCATCTAAATAAGCCTCGACTATATTCTTGAGTTCATGGAAAGAAAAATACATGGACTGCTGAAAGGTCACTCCAGCATTTTTTAGACCAAAAGGCGTCTTACAATATGAAAATGTACCCCATGGACAAATGAATGCCATTTTGTGTTGGTATTCGGGTTTGATTTGTATTTGGTTATATCCCAAAAAATCATCCATGAAAGAGAAGGCCTCGCAACCTGCACATTCATCAATTATCTGGTCGATGAATGTTGTGGGAAAATTATCTCTGGGACAGGCCTTGTTCAAATCACGGAAGTTTGTACAAACATGAATTGTGCCTTGTTTTTTATTGATCGGCATAGGGTTTGACACCCATTGGGTCAAATGGATAGGATAGATAAAACCAGCTTTTAGCAGTTTCTCAACTTCAACCTTAATGGTTGTTGCTTTCCTGGGGTTAACTGGATGAAGCTTCTTCCAGACAGGCTTGGCATCTGGATAAGTTGTGATTTCATGTTCGACTATATTTGGATCGATGCCTGGCATTATCCTCATAAGACCAGGCAAAAACATCACAGAATTCTTTAAATAGATATGTGTAGATTTGAATCTCTCCAGGGGAGCAGTCAGCTCCGACGAAAACATTCTCTACGATGCCAGGGGTTCTGGAGATATTGATCGGTATGGTTTTAGCGATGGTTTCCATATTACCCTCGGCATAGACCTTGTGTGTAGCTAAGAGATTAATAGGACAAGACCTATCTCCAGTCATAGTCAAGGTAAATTCTCAAGCCTCAACTCTGCTTAACTCTAAGAGAAAGTATGATCTATGATGAAGATCATCCCAGGGTTTGTTCGGACTAGTCATTGCTTCAATTACTGCTTCATCAGAGGGAAAGACTAAGTCTAATGAATCAGTGTCAGCGAGAGAACCTTGAGCCCAAATAGGCTCCAGAAGCCGATCGAACTCTTGCACAGGAGTTGGATCTAGGTTGGCTAAAGCTTGTTGGACTAAAGAGTATGCTACTTTAGTTGCGGACCTGGGCATGGACATGCCCAGGTTCCCTATCCCCTCCATCGTGGTCGATGGGGAAGGAAGTATCCATGGATCGGTGAAGTAAGTCGTGCAAAACGACGAAACTTGGAAAATCTCAACCTTACGGTGGTTGGATATGAACTTGACATCGCCTTGAGGGGGTGGGTAATCGAAGGTACCCATCAAAGATGGGCACAAACCAACTCCTACTTTGACTATGCCTGGTTGAGGATTATCGATCATCGAGACCGCAGACACCCCCAATGAAGGGTCAGGTTTGGAGAAAGACAATTGATCAATGGTTACAATATGGTCTTTGTGTGGAAACAACAAGACCTGGAAAACTGTAGAAACCACGGCTTGCATGGCATAAGTCTAACTCCTTCCTAACAAGAGATTGTAGTCGAGGGATGCATTGACTACTTCTACCTCAACGCACATGGTCTTCCCTCCTAATTGCATGGGAAAAGAGGAAATGATACCATGTGGTCGGAATGAACAATCGTCGAAAGCAGTGAGAAGAGTAGGCGATGGAGACAAAATGAGTTGGACAATGGCTTTCCAACATGCCAATGACATAATGCATGTCAAGGTGCCCTCATCAACCACCGTGCAGAAAATATTTCAAGTAAAATTTTTTGTGGGGTGAGCCACTACTATCTGAAATGTTACGTGGTAAGGCAGAAGAAGTTTTAAGTCGGTTGTATCTAGCATGATGGTACCTGGATTAAAATTCTCGGTAGATCCTAAAGTGGTTAACAAAGATTTCCTCTGAAAAGGGCATCTTTGGAGGACCTCAAAAGTGGACATCGCACAAGGGGTTTGAGACAAATCCTCCACCACAGAATAGTTATGTGTGGCCCTTGCATTCGGGTTGTGAGAAGCTTTCTTGAACTTGCCTTTTCGGATGTGTGTCATTGTTTCGCCCAAAGTCTTCTCAATCTATAGAGGAAGAGATGTGATTTTCACTTCTCTTCCCTTCTCAGAAGTTCTTGGTTTACTGTAGTCATGCATTCTAGTCGATATGAAAGCATCACTCTTCATCATTAATACATTCATGGATGAGGGATTGTTCGAAGATGGAAAGGGTCCTTGACTGCCCCCTTCCACGCTTGGAGAGGCTTGGGTTAGGTTTTGTCCGTGTTGAAATGGATTGGTTAACATAGCAGGTTGTTGTTGTGTCACACACTTTTGGGCCTCTACAAGCCAGGGACATAGGTGGGTCGGGTTGTCTTCCGCGCATGGGTTGCACGAATACCTCGCCTTCTATTTCTCAATGTTTCCCACACCAGCATTATCAGTGGGTTTCTTATCCCCCTTACCCTTGTTTCATTGTTTTTTCTTTCCTTCAGGCTGTTGGGTAGCCTTTGGATTTGTCGATTTCACTGTGTGTACATCCGACATTTTAGTAGGGGGAGAAGATAAAATAGTAGTTTGGTTGGCCGCTGTGTGTTGTATAGACAATTGATGCAACTTCTTCGTCAGTTGCTCAGCGGGCTTTGTTTGTGCTAAACCAACAATACCATAGGCATGTGGTCCATCTCTCTATCTGGTTTTATTAAGTATTGAGCGTGGCGCATCTGGAAAGATCTTGTATAATAAACCAGACTGAGAATAGATGAGCTCAAGCTGTTGAGCTCTCATGAAGGCATCTTCTTCAAAAAACACTCCTGAAGTCGTGACGTCTTTGGATAACTACGGGACCAAACACTTAAGGAACCACTCGATAAGGAATGTTGGTGGGACTGGTACCTTAATTAAACTCTTCTGGCGTCTCCATTCTCATATGTGATTAGAGATATGGTCCTCTTTTTTCTATGCGAAATTGGCCAGCAATTTTGTGTTAGTGTCGTATCTCACAAGTAAATGGAAAATGTTTAGGAAGGCCATTTCCAATTCGCTGAAGGAATATTATCTTGAGTAGTCGAGCTCAATGTACCATTCCGTGGCACTCCTAATGAGAGTACGTTGAAACAATCGCAACTGCACGGAGTCATCTTTCAATGAGTTAGATGAGCACTAAAGGTGGAAGGCAGTCACATGATCGTGTGGATCTTCGTTCGGCCTGGCCTTGAACTTTGGTATGTCCAAATGTAACTTTGTCGGCATAGGGAGCCAACGCGGATCGTGATAGATAGGGTCATTCAACAACCTTGTCAAGTCTGGAAAATGCAAGGTTGCCAGGAAAGGTAGTTTGGGTTGTTGGTGATAACTTGGGAAAAAGCGACCTAGAGTTTGACTGGCACCAGGTTGCCAGGAAAATTTTGGCTACTGGCTTGGGGTCTGGTAAAAACCATCGCCATGACCAGCGTACGGATTCTACGTGTGAGCAGACATCATAGGCTAATTCCCAAAATAGGACGTAGATGGATGGACATGCATTACATTCGGAGGACTTTGGGAAGGGTTGCCCCATGTTGATCCTGTGGGGATAGGCATAGTAGCTTGTCCGAGGTTCCATTGACTGTGGAAAGAATTTCCCTAGATCGGCATTCCTGATGAAGGAACGGATCCTAGCCAAGAATTCCAAGGCCCTGATGCGGAAGAAGTTCCTGGGTTTTTCCCCTGTGTAGGAATAGTACCATGCATAGGAATAGGTTGTCCGAAACTGGGGTTGCCCCCAGTCGAGAAAGAAACTGACGAGAAGGCACTGTTTCCAAATGCACCGAACAAAGAAAATGGTGTCAAACCTACTAGCATATTATGCAAAGGAGGTCCTTGACTCCCTGCTCCAAATAAACTATGGTGTGTAGGTGGCCCGGTAGATTGCTGATGCATGCCACCGAGCAAAGGGGACGAAGGAGGTATATGACCTCCCCCATAAGGGAAAGTGTTAAAAGGAGCTGAAGTTCCCCCATGTGACCTTGTAGAGGAGCGTTAGATCTCCCTTCCCCTAGACCTAAATTCTGTGAAGTGGAGGAGGAAATTACAATACTTGTACCTGAGATAGGCATCTCGAATGAGAACGGAGGGCCTATCGCACTTGGTGGGAAAGGGGTTGTGGTTGCCGCCATAGATGGGATCAGACCACTATGTGAGGTAGAGGCGGTCGAGACCATGGTGGCTCAGACTGGTGACGGTGGGTTAGAAGGTGAAAAATCTCCTATGGTGACAACCATAGTGGGAATTGAAGAATTCCCAAAGGGAGTGACAACATTTGTTTCCATTGCTGCGTGCGACACTGTCTAGCACTCGTAAGGGTGAATCGGTACGATGTTGAGCACCAAAAGATCATTGGTTGGAGTTTCAGGTGGACCAAGAGATTTCTCTCCAAAGTCTAAAATGGTCGTTTCCTCTGGATGTTGGTCGGGCACAATCTCTTGTGACCCAGTCGCTTCAAAAGACCCTTGTTGGTCTAGCTTTCGCCATAGCAGTGGCGGGGGTGGCTCTAGCATAACCGATGATAGGCCCTAAAGCCTTCATGACCAGCGTAGCTCGTGATCCTCCACTATGTGATAAGATCAAAGATACTCTAGGGTTGTCTATTTGTTCAAAAAAAAACACACATTTAAAATTCCCTACAAGATAAAACAAGAAAACACTAAACTAATTGGAAGAACAGTTACAAAAACCAACACTAGAGAAACTTACCGGTGTAAGTGCAACTCGAACACGGAATCACCCTCCAGGTATACTCTGCAAAGAGTGGCCCAATGTCTATCCTAGGTACCACGGTATACCCCCGCAGTCACTTGTGTATGTCCCTAAAAAGATAGGCAACTAGGTTGCCAACACGTGAACAGTCACCAGGTGGGTACAGTCGAAAGTCAAGTAGACAACAATGAGCAGGTTATCGAGACTGAAACATGTCAAGGGTATTGAAAGAAAGTGGTCTGGAAGAAAATTGAGGACCTCGAACGGATTCAAGACCCACGAAGCTCCGTGGAAAATGCAATCGAAGGAATCCTAAGACAAGCCCTCTATATGTGTTCTCCACTACGATTGGTCCATCTTTGGAGGGTTTATCTCCACTACCTTTCCGTACGCGACCTTGTGTTTATCCCCTATGTTAGAGGGGGGTCCCAGATAAATTTCACGATACTGGACTTTGACACTCCCTAACTTAGACTCCAATGTTTGATTTTAATGGCCTTGAAGAGTTTCCTCTCCAACCTAATTCAAGGCCCTAACCCTACACTAGTTGGTTGACCCTTCAAACATAAAAATTCTAATGAATTTTAGATTTAACGTTAATTTTTATGGCTTGTCTTAAGTCAAAGGTTATGAAAGTGAAACTAGTGATGTTTGAAAGACGAAAGAAAAATAAACAGAAAGCTGGAAACAAACACCTTTACTTCACTTAACTCTTAAACAACTTTTCAACCTTAAAAAAATTTCTAAGATCTTTGAACAACAACCTCAAAGCAGGATTTCACTCGACTACGAGCTACTTATGATCTAAGTAAATTGTCAATAACTTATGAAAGAAAAGACTTTTCCCTGGTTACTAATGCAAAACAACACTTTTTAACCAACAAAGAAATAAAAGATTTTTTTTTTACTTGAATGCTCTTAAAGAAAAAAGGAAAAATATCATCAAGTCAAAACCAAGAAAACTTTCTGGCATAATTGCAAATCGCAAAGAGTCACTTTTAAAAAAATCACACACAAGAAAATTAAAATTGGATTCTCACACTTGTCTAAAAACCCTATAACAGAAAATTTTTGAGGAAAACTTCTAAATGAAAAAAGAAAGATATTGTTGTGATCAAACCTAAGACACTGACCGCTATGACAGAGACCCAAACCTGAGAGGTATAATTCTTGTCAAAAGAAAGGATGACTTCCTTACCTTCAACAAAAATTCTCTCCATAGGCACACTATTGATAGTACCACAGCAAGCATGTGCATGCGAGCTGTGTAAAGTCAGAGTGCGTGTACACGCGTGCTGGACTTATACAGGTCGTGTGTATATCTGAAACTCTGAAACAAATAAAAATCCAAGCAATCCATCACAGGAAGAGACTCTTGGTACTGAGAACCAGAATCTCTTGAAGACTCAGACACTTACTTTAAACAGAAAAAGAAAACAATTCAAGGAAAACTTCATAGAACAAACCAATCTGAGGTGAAACCTAAGCTATAGAAAGAAAACAACAAAGACTAGAAATAGTCCCAGAAAACCCCTGAGAAGGAATAATTCTGACAGGGGAGAGGATGAATGCCTCTTTAAAAGAAATTTTCCAGAATCATACACGCGACTGACACCTCCTCAGCTAGCGTGTACACACGGGCTGTGAGAATGTAGGGCACAGGTGCACACATGCAGACCTTATACAGGTTGCGTGTACCTCTGTGGGTCTTGGGAAAAAAAAATTACAGTCAAGCAAAGAAACATAGATAACTAGTATGGAAGACCAGAATCTCTGTTAGCTCAGACTTTTGCATAAACTTTAAAAACAAGAAAATGAAACCAGTTCTTAAAAATACCCAAAAATATCCCGAGGAACCCTAGATATCTCCCCAGTATTGTCACCAATTCTGTTGTGAGTGGGAAATCCCTCTACGGACTAGCACTTAGGGCTAAATTATGCATGTAGAAAAGACCTAAATATTTCTACTTTCTACCGTCGTCCCATACCTAATGCCCATTATTCTTAAGCAAATACATAGTTAAGAATATCAAGCGAGCATACCTTATTTAGGGCATTTGATGTAGATCCTTCCTTATGCTTGATCATTTTTTGATTGCAGCTCTCCTCCCAAGGCTGACCTACATTCACACAAAACCAACAACAAACTCCACATGCATTTGATATATAGATTAATGGGTTAGAGATTCAATAAACAAGTATGCAATAAACCATGAAAACCTCATTTGGTGGGATGGAAAAAGTATTTCTTTATTATTAACTTCAACAAATCAAATTACAATGATGAAGCTAGCCACTCCTCCACGAACCTGGTCCTGGGCTCCTCTTCAACTGTCCTTCAACTTCTTTGCTCTATCTTTCTCTTTACACAAGGATGGCTAAAGGTTTGGGACAAAGGGAATGTACAATTGGGTATAGTTTCTTTACTATGATTCTCCTCTTCCAAATGGGACCCCTAACCCTTCTTTTATAGGCTAGAAGAAGCTAGGTATTTGGATGAACCCTCGACCATGCATGGACAAAAGGTTTAGTTAACTCACCCAAAGCTATGTGTTCCATCGGCAACTTTCCTTTTTTCATGCTTTTGTAGGTACACGCGGGTTGTTTTGGGTCAGCAAGCGTGTACACACATGCAGTAATAGATCAGGGCATGTGGGCCTTTATAAAAAGTGTTTTTAAGAAGAGTTGTTCAGCAATGCTTTGGCAAAGAAGGAATCTGAGATGGCCTGATGCCAGGTAAGCATGTCTGGTGTAAATTAGGGTTATAACACCAGTGCACCATCGCCCACCTCTACTAGTCATGTCGGAGATGAGTCGACACTTTCTACAAATCATGTCGACAACTCACTTCCAACCTTTGCCAATTATGTTGGGGGAACCATCCTTTTCACCCTAGATCATAGTTGTGTCACGTCTTTGACTCCTATTCATCATACAGGAGATGAATCTCTTTCCTTGACCAATCCCATCGAAAAACCTAAACATCTCAGACGTAATCCTAAATTCCTTTGTAGGACTTGTGAAGGAAACCATATTACTCGCTTGTGCCCAGTGACTGTTGGGATACCAAAGGCGTGGGGCTCACCCAAAATCCCTTCAGACTCCGAGACACCCATGGTTCCTCCTCACACCACTTCACCTTTAATGATCTCGGCAATCTCACTGCCGAGATTTTCCTCTGACCTCACCCCCTCCACGGAAGGTGAAGTGTCTCTCGACCCTGTTACCATGCATACTCTTCAACCTATAATTGAAGAAGTGACCACGTCAGTGTCATTTATGGTCAAACCAAATCTCCCTAAAAATAGTGATGCACCCTCCAGTCACGTCATCAACATTCCAAGTCTTTCCCCTTCTGAACAACAGAGATTCATTCTTCCTCTGAATACTCTCTCTCTGAGTTTTGACGAGGTCCTCCTCAACTGGGATGACCTGACGGGACATCCCATACCCCCACCTATGTTTGTTCCACTAAGAGACATTATTCTAACCATAACAGAGACTATGTACTCCGTTAGCACTTTCTCCTCCTTGACTTGGAGAGCTTTGGGCTTTCCCAAGATTTTGTCAGCTATCTGCATGATATTGACTTTCGACAGAAGGTCGGGATGGGAGCCTTGGAATCCCCCTTTACATGTTGATTAGAACTAAAAACAAGTCTTAGTTAAGTTATTTTCTGACTCGTTATTAAAAATTGAAAATATCGCCGAGTGATTTGTCCCTTTCACACTTGTTAAAATTGGATTTGAAAGATCATGAGTCTTAGTTAAGATCTTTTCCGACTCTCTATCAAAAATGGAAAAGATCACCGAGTGAACTTGTCTTTTTCACACTCGTAAATTGGATTTGAAAAGACATCTATTTGGCACAAGTTTATCCCTTTTTCACACCAAGTAGACTAAAAGATATAAAAAGGGACATTTTTTGGCATTAAATTGTGATTGCATCTCATGCCCTTGCTTGCAGTATTGAGCCTTTAGCTGGTTCTTGCTTTGCATTATAAACCATGGCCCAAGAAGTTTGCATCCTTAACCAAGCAGAGCCTTGTTTATATCCTTCAAAATTTGACACCCTATACCCTGGAAGGAACATCACCCCGAGTGTCCATCTCCCGCATGCATTTCCTTGCATTGAGAAGAGGTACGTTCCACTGCTGGAACTAGTTTTTCTTACTTGCGACACTCGTTCCCTCCTATGTATCATAGCATTCACTTGTTATGAAGAAACAAAAAATATGGGCAGGAAGGGAGTACTATATTGTAATTGGCAGCAGTCATGTCACCTTTGAATAGAGCACAAAGTTATTGAGTCATTGCGTCATCATAATTTTGGGTCTATCATGGCCTTAGGAAGTTGATCTCGTTACAGCATTTTCTCTACCAACTAGTTAATCTTCCAGTCACTATAGAGAACATCATGGATGGCTCCTGCATCTAGTTGTCACATCATTAAGTCTATGCTGCCGGAGTCCACCGTATGTCTCATTCTCTTTTTCAAAGGAAGTCAATCAACCTATGTCGGCCACTCCTCAGAAATATTGACTTTTCATGTCAACCATACCCTCAGTTTGTCTCAGAATCACATGATACTTTGGTCTTATGATGCACTCTGGCCCTACTTTCATCATTGGTAGGTCACCTTGAACCCAGCAATTGACATTTCATCATGGTTCATTGACTGGGTGGTTTCCCTTGTGTTCAACAACAAGACATCTATTCACACTTTGGGATTCATGCAGTGTCTTGGATGCCATTAGCCTTATTGGTGGTTTCCTCACCTTTGTTAGCAGTTTTCATCATTGGTTGTTATTCAAAGGGTCTTTTTCGTGTACCACTTGCATTTGGCACATGCGAAAGATGCATAGGGTCGTTAGTTCATGAATATGTTCTTTGTCCAATGTCTTCCAAATCATGAATCTCCTGCTTTTTTCCTCGTGTTGACTGATGAGAGATGCCTTAATGCTCTCCTTTCAGCGGGTCTCTTTACATTGACTTCAACTCATGTATTCTGGATACGGGACCTAGATTTTTATGAGTACCTTAAGGCTTGCAGTCATTAGTGGAGGGCTCTCTCACCATTGACAGATGGGAATACATCAATGTCTCCTGATCAATGGATATCTCAAGTGTTCRRCASCAWCTCCTTTATTCACATTTKTAGAGATGTACTCAGTGCCTTGATACCTACTTTCATCATTGGTAGGATGTCTCACATTTKTTAACAGTATACCTCAATGACTGGTAATCAAAYGATGTMTCATCGTGTTCGACCTCAACTCATTTAKTCACATGATGTAGACTTGCACCATTGGTGGATTGTATTAAAGACTTGAAGACATCACTTTGTGGATGCAGTATTCCTRAKTTGTTGCTTCCATTTCATTRGACCAGTACCTATTTGAATTCAGCAATCATAGGAGATTAGATTGTACTCCATGGTATATAGATATCTTTAGATTGATTTTGAGACTGGTTTCACTGGGCCTTGTCAGTTGTTGGCATGTTACCACATCTATACTTKCCTACTCATGGCCATGAACACTTGTTGGTATATTTTCCACRTGGATCTGCATTGTATTCTTGGCAGCCATGTATRMAAATTCAGTACATAATGTAATGAKMAATTGAGTTCGTCCAGCTGGYTCTCTACCACTCCACTTCTGGGTTATTTATAATGTATTTCGGCCATCRCAGATACTCCTATGATCTCAMACATTAGGGGGCATCTGTTATAGCAAGATTTTCCTCACCATTGCTATCTTGTACAGAGGGCCTTTTTCCATTTCCCTATGCAAACTTATCAACCCCATTTTGATAAATCCAGAGCCAAAAATATATATTTTTCCACATATATGCTCCCTAATTGCTTTGCAAGATGCGTATACGCTTGTTTCTCCACTACAGATCGCATATATCGAGATTTGTTCCAGAAAATACAAAATGAGGTCGGGTTTCCATGTCACAACAAAATATCTCTGATCTTTGGCCTTCCATATACTGGAAACATTTTGAATCGGCCCTTCAATTGCATTCTAGAGGCTATAAGAGCACAATTTCGAGATATGGAGAAAGAGAAGAAAGCATTCAACTTTGAGAGCAAAGTTACTTTGGAGAAATTACTCCATATTGAGTCTGCATCCCTTTGTTCCTCAAGTCTGAACAAAGTGTTCATCCCCCAAGCTCTTTTCTTATAATCGACAGGACCTCATTACCTCTTTGCTATGAGCTTGCCTTTGGTGGAGGATTGAAGTGGTGGAGACCTAGTTGGAAGGAACTTGGTTTCTTGGTTTTGAACCATGCCGACACGGAAGTCTGTAATGTTGATACTTTTGTTGATCAATTATTAATAGAAATACTTCTTTCTCATCCTATCAATATCTTGCAAATATATGATTATTATCCATGGGCATGTTTGTAATATTTATTAATGGATTGTGTTATTTGATGTGCTAACTCATTTTATACATTGTCACTATATACTTTCATCACTTGTTTGTTGATAACTTCTTGCAGGTGTAAAGATTTGGGTCAAAGTGCTCAATGGTGGAATGGCATCAAACGATTGGATCGAGGTAGGCTTCTCCTCGCATTGCACATTTGTTTATATAGCACATGTTGGAATTGAGTTGATTTCTATAGTCATACCTATCTTTTGTGGTTTACCCTTGGCCATAGAGAGTTTTTCCCTTGTAACATTAAGTCATGTCTCATGCACATGAATGGACTGAGCACAAGGGAAGATTTGAACATATTACCTTTAGGTTCCTATGACTATATAATTGGGATGGATTGGTTGGACCAGCACCATGCCATCTTAGATTTTCGTAAAAAGAAATTCATTTTCCTAGATGAGGAAGGAAACCCAAGGAAAGTGCAGGGAATCCCAAGGGTAGTGACTATCATAGAAATCTCAACAATGCAGGTGAAGAAGTGTTACAGGAAGGGTTTCCAAATATTTGCAGCTCATATGGAAGAAGCACCTAAGGATAAAGTGTCAAATATTGAATACCATATAGTATTAAAATATTTTGAAGATGTATTCCAGGAGGTACCCAAACTACCCCCGAAGAGAGATATTGATTTCTTTATAAACCCGATGCCTGGAGCAGCTCATGTGTCGAAAACTCCTTACAGAATGAGTACACTAGAGATGAAAGAACTGCAATTGCATCTTGAATAACTTCTGAACAACGGGTATATATGCCCAAGTGTGTCACCTTGGGGTGCCCCAATTCTATTCATGAAGAAGAAAGATGGGACATTGGGATTGTGCATCGATTTCAGACAGTTGCACAAAGTGACTATAAAGAACAAGTATCCTTTGCCAAGGATCGATGATCTCTTTGATCTGTTGAAGGATGCAAAGATATTCTCAAATATTGATCTCAGGTCATGGTACCATTAGGTAAGGATAAAGGATGAAGACATCAGCAAGACAACCTTCAGAAAAAGGTATGGTCATTATGAATTCATAGTGGTTCCATTTGGGTTATCCAATGCACCAGTTGTTTTCATGTGCCTAATGAATGGTGTATTCAGAGAATATTTAAACAAGTTTTTCATAGTCTTTTTGGATGACATCTTGGTGTATTCCAAGTTGGAGGAAGAGCATGAGCATCATTTGAGGATGGTGTTGCAAGTGCTATGAGAGCATCAATTGTATGCCAAATTGAGCAAGTGCTCATTTTATCAAAACAGAATTCACAACTTGGGGAATATTATTTCAAAGGATGGGATAGAAGTGGATCCCAAGAATATTGAAGCCATTAGAGAATGGTTAGCACCAAAGAATGTGACAGAATTCAGATCCTTTATGGGTCTAGTTGTCTATTACAGGAGATTCATTGCAGGTTTTTCGAAAATTGCTCACCCAATCACTTCATTACAAAGAAAAGGGGTGAAATTTCAATGGACAAAAGAGCGTGAAAAGAGATTCTAGTAATTGAAGTAGTTGTTAACCAGTGCTCCAATCCTCAACATTTCAGATCTAAATGAAGATTTTGTTGTGTGTAAAGATATATGAAAAGAAGGACTAGGTGGAATCCTCAGTCAGAATGGGTTTGTGGTATGTTATGAATCCAGAAAGCTGAAGGATCATGAAAATAGCTATGCAACTCATGATTTGGAGTTGGCAGCCATAGTGCACACCCTGAAGAAATGGAGGCACTACCTCATGGGAAAGAGGTTTTAACTCGGGACAGAGCATCATAGTTTGAAGTATCGATTTGGTCAACCAACTCTAAATGTTAGGTAGAGTAGGTGGTTGGAATTCCTTTGTGAGTATGACTTTGATATCAAGCATATCAAATGAAAGGAGAACAAAGTGCATGATGCACTCAGCAGAAGAGTGCATGAACTACATGCTACGGCCATTAGCATGTATCAAACTGATATTAAAGGCAGAATTTTGGAAGCTACAAATGAATATTTGAAGTACATGGAATTGGTGACAAAGCTACAACAAGGTAATATGCTACAGAAAGTGGAAGATTATAAATTGGAAGCTAATGGAACACTCTTGTACAAAAACAGAATTTATGTACCTAATTCCCAGGAATTGAGAATTATGATTTTGAAATAAATGCATAATTTTCCTTATGCTAGGCACCCTAGATATTAGAAAACAATGGTAGTAGTCAAGAGCCATTAATTTTGGCCAAGCATGAAGAAGGAGATTGTTTTGTACATAGATAAATGCTTAGAATGTCAAAGGGTAGAGGCTGAGCATAGACACCCAGTTGGTTTTCTACAACCATTACCCATTATTGAGTGGAAGTGGGAAGTGGTGATGATGGATTTCATCTCAGGATTACCCAAAACAACTAAGAAACATGATTCCATCATGGTGGTGGTGGATAAGCTTACTAAAGTTTCTTATTTTATTCCATTGAATACTACTCACAAGGAAGCTAATGTTGTCAATCTCTATATGAGGGAAGTAGCATGATTGCATGGCATACCCAAGACAATT
This sequence comes from Picea glauca, assembly GCA_000966675.3. NCBI lineage: Eukaryota > Viridiplantae > Streptophyta > Pinopsida > Pinales > Pinaceae > Picea > Picea glauca. The sequence continues at coordinate 277,718 of JZKD02S1810473.1, forward strand.
GTGTCTGATAGAGACATGAAATTTACCTCAAAGTTATGGAAAGGGTTATTCAAAGGGTTTGGAATGAATCTAAAATTCAGCACAGCTTATCATCCCAAGTCTGATGGGAAGACAGAGAGGCCGAACCAAGTGATAGAAGATATGCTAAGGATGTATGTGATCGATAAACCATCTAAATGGGAAGACTACCTACACTTGGTATAATTTTCCTACAACAATGGGTATCAAGCATCATTAAAGATGAGCCTGTTTGAAGAACTTTACGGCAGAAATTCCAACACCCCATTAATCTAGGATAACCCAGCTGATAGGGAAGTGGTTGGGCCAGCGTTGATAAAGTAAATGGTAGAGAAATGTTGAATATTAAGCAGAATTTGAAGGTTTCCCAAGACAGGCAGAAAATTTATGCTGATAAGAACAGAACCCACAGGGAGTTTAAAGTGGGTGATCATGTTTTCTTAAAAGTGAAATCCAATAGAAGTTCCCTGAAACTGGGAAGATGTTCCAAGTTGGCAACCAGATATTGTGGGCCATTTGAAATCCTATAAAGGATTCAACCAGTTGCATATATGCTTGTATTTCCTGCATCCATGACTGTACATAATGTGTTTCATGTTTCATTGCTTAAGAAATATATACCTGATCCTAATCATGTGATTGATTGGAATGTGATTCAAGTGGAGAAAGAAGGCATCTTGAAGGTGCATCTGGTGTGCATATTGGATGGGAAGAGAAAGAAGCTCTAAAATAAATCCATATGGATTGTAAACGTCTAGTGGACCTAGTACGCTCCTGAGGAAGTGACATGGGAGCATCGGGATGTTATGCAAGTAGAATACCCACATCTTTTTTAATATTTTGAAAATATTTGTTGGCGTGAATTTGATCAAACCAGGGTCCTTCTCAGGTTACCAACAGCAGGTACTGTGTAGTCTAGAGCTCTAGAATTTTCATCTCCTCCAAAGAGAAGAAGTCTCACCCGAAGCACTACTGAGACAGATAGATAGGGAAGGGTAGGGAAAATACTAAAGAGGATCCATAGAGCAGTCAGAACTCATTCATGTTCTTGCGCAAGAGACATTAACATATATGACACATATAAGTGCATGAATCAAACCTACTTACGTTGCAAGGGAGAAATTAATGTTGAACCATCAAATAGAACTCATAACCCATAAGGAAACATTGAAAGCATAAGTAAACATACAAAGACGCAACATATTTTGAAATTTGGTCCTCCTTCATATTATCTTTTGGATCTTTCTCTCTTTACAGACTAAGAATTACATAGAAAGGCTCCTTACAGACTCTTGGCTCTGGACTCATGCCACAGATCTCTAATTCTCCAACTAATAGGTCCAATTCATTACAGACTCAGAATTGTCTACTTTTGACTTACAAAAATTATCAATAGCTAATCCCAAAATCTGGGTGAATCTGACCAACTTGACTTGACTCAACCCAACCACCCAAACTTATGAACTAGTGAACAAAACCAACCAACAAACAAACCCTTTTACAATTTTGTTCGGTCCTATATATAGTTGGGTTGTGTCTTCCTTCTCATTTTTCCTGCTTTCTTGTTCTGTTGCAACCCTTTGTTTCTTTATTGGCATTGCGTTGATTTCCTCAACTACTTTCTGTTTCTCTTTCTCCTGGCCTCTGATGGAGTTTGCGCAACTCATGCTTAGTCAAAACTTGCACAATTCCTTCTCAAAAATGAAGGGCCCAACAGGCTCCGACCACAATCCTTGACTCATCCTCGAGTCAAGCTCTTGGTTCTTTCACATCCTCCAGGAGCATATGTTGTTTTCCCGTGTCTATCTTTTCTTCTTCTTTGGGATATTTTGTTTGTGCTTTTTCTTCCTTTAAATCCTCAATCGAAGGGCCCAATTCTAGTACCAGATCTAATTCTCTTTGCTTTACTCCTTGAAAGATTTCAACTTTGTCCTGCCATTTCTGGGTGAGGAGTGATGATTCTGCAAGGAACTGATGGGTCATCTCTTTGTTGTACTCCTTTGGCTTGGCCACCACCAATGAGTTCCTCTCAGAGTCTATTATTGCATCAACCTGATGTAATTGCATGTAGGTGGTCTAAATTATTGGTCAAAAGTCACGTAGCTCTTTCTTGGCTACGGAATGTGCCTCATAAAGTGTATTTAGTTCATTGTCGGCCTGTTGAATTTGGTCGAACTTCTGTTGTTGCTCCATCGGGTCTATTGTGACTGCAACTTCTTCGTTTAGAACCTGGATATTTGTGCGTACCTCCTCCAAGACCTGATTCCATCGAGAGATGATTCCCATATATTCGCTAACTTCCTTGAAGATTTTGGTGCAGTCTGTGGTGTTCTTGTGCAATGTTGCTCGGGCATTGTTACCTTGCAATATTAGCTTATGCATTTGTTCCTGTAACTGTTGGGGCTATTGTTCTGCTTAATGCTAGACCAGTTGTAGCTTCACTTGCAGCTGCTCAGTGTGAGTAGCGAGTTGTGTCCATGCTTCTTGTAACAGCTTGATATGTTTCTCTGGCTCGCCTACATAGCTGGCCTCGGGTAGTTTAGGCACAACCTTTCGAATATATGGCTAAGACTCAACAAGTTTTCCTGCACTTTTTCCAGTTTGTGCTGGACTTGGAGTTTGTCATGTTCTTCCTACATTCTACATGTTTGCGCAACAAATTATTCCTTCGTTGCAATCTCAGTGGATCTCTCGGCCTCCTGGAGCCTTTTCTCCAACTGGTCTGTGGATGCCCTTATTAGTCTAAATAAATGTGGCATTGGCCACTGTACCATGTCAGCGAATGAAGGAGATGCTTCGATGGTTGCTCACGTCTGTAGTGGGAGTCCACTGGTCGTTGAATGGTCTGAGCGAGTTTCTACCTCTTCCTCCATTAGTGGCGGTGGTGTGATTCTCAACCTTATCTCTACTGGAAAAAGAGTCAGAAACTATGTTATGTCTATGTAGAGTTGCATCAATTCTGCACATTGCTAAGGCTTTTGGAGAACTTGCTCTATTTGTGTGTGCATGGCTGTCGTGTCCTTCTCCATTGTCAATTCTGGTTTTTTGTGCGCATATGGTATCTCTGACTCTTCAGATGCTTCTTCTTGATGTGTCATGATTTCGTGGGCACCCTCACCCTTGGTTGGTGAGGTGATTTGGTTATTGTTGTCAGATTCCAACTCCTCTCTAGTTCGGGCATCTTCTTCTTGTGCTGAAGACTCGGGTTGTTATTCCTGGGTGTCTAGTTTCAGAACATCCAGCGTTGTTCTCATCTTTGAGGCTTTGGAGTCGGGACCAGAAACTTTCGATCTTGGTTTGGGTAATTCTCCAGTTATTTGTGGGAGTCGTATTTATACTATCTCTTATTAATCGAGCTTCATTGGCTCTAGGTTTGTGGTCTAATTTGGATTAGCAGTGATGAGGTTTGGTAATTGGAGTGTTGGTGGAGGGTGCTCAATGATGAATTTGATCGGAAGTGTTTTAGGCTCCAGGTCATCTTGAATATCAATGATAGTGGTGGATTTGGTCGTAGCATAGGTGCGGGGAGCAGAAGATGCAATGGGTTGTGGGTTCAGGGGTTTTCTCGGAGAGACCCCATTTTCGGGCCTCTTCAACAATGGTTTAGTACCGAGCACAATGCCCAAGATCTCATTAACCTACACACCTAATAGCACAACATTTTATAGCAACTCAAGGTGGTCCGATAATTTCCTCCGCCCTAACTGTTATATTCCTTCTTCTCCCTCAGAGTTTGTTTGTGTCGGAGAATCTGTCTTCTTCTGTTTGGGGCCTGAACTCGGCCCTTCTCCTGGTTCGTTGTCTTTTTTCTTCAGCAGATCCGCAGGTAAAATGTAATTCATTATTGATTTACATGAGTCGTGTTTGACTCCTGGCCATGACATGACTTCATTATTGAAGGCTTCCTCATCCAAATAGCAAAGTATAATCCTTGTGTGGAAATTTTCCTTGCTAACATGTCTCAGCCAGATGAATGTGTTGTGTCCGTTCATGTTGAAGAAAATATTCCTCGTGTTATAGTTGAAGAGCTCCTGTGGGATGCGCACCCTCTGTGTTGCGTTTATCATAGCATTATACCATTTGGAAAATGATGTGTTGTTGAGTGTTGTATTCTTTGAGTCTTGTCTGGACTGCAATGGCTCGAACATCTTCACCATGCACCCCATATCTGGTATTTTCAGTTGTCTGCCCACAGGTGGCTTCCATTTGAGCATTGAAAATGCCACAAGTAGGTATCCATAAGTGAAGGTTCCTCCCTTCTCCTACGCTTCCTCGCAAGCTGCTAGTAGTTCCTCCAACAGGAAACTACACAAGTTGAACATTGCTCCATTTGCACAAAAGTCGGCAACTGATAACGCATCTAGAGTGAATTATCCCTTATAGTAAGACCACATAACCTTGTTGGCTATGATGTAGCAGTCAGTCTGGACTGTCTCGAGTAGCATTGGTTCAATTATTGTTGTGCATCCTCCTCTCTTTGTGTTATATTTCTCGTATAGGCTAAGCTCGCCTTTCTTTTTCCCATGCTTACCATGACCCTGGAATCCCTTCGACACATCCTCCCTTGGGATGATAGTCTAGTAAGTTTTTGTATGTCTTTGGCATGGATTGGATACGACTTATCACACCATATACTTTTTTCATGCACCTTTCTTATTAGAAATTTTGTGCAGTGAACAATCTCGCCTGTGGTACCAAAGACTGGTAAATCTCTTAGGTTCATGATGGTCGAGTTAAATAATTTGTTGAAGTCTTATTTTGGTATAACTTTCATTCCTATGATTCCATATGGAACTATATCCCAAAATATGTCTATATGCATCTGTGGGAACAATTCTGAAACTATGAGGTCAAGGTCGAGGAGCTTAACATGCTCTACCTTCCCTTTGAGATCGCCCATGATCTCGACCCGGGGGTCGTATGGCTCATCTGGTACTGCTTCTTTAGTCATGGTGCTTAGGATTATTGTCTCTCTTAGCATTCGCACTTCAGTGGCAGGTAAGAAATAGGGCTACGTCTGCATCTTTTACAATGGTCCCAGCTGGTTCGCACTGCTAAGTTCGGAAATGGCTATGCTCTTTTTAGAAATAGTACATTCTCGGTTGATTTCTGAGAGCCTTATACTTGGCTTAATGGGTACAGTTTTAGTAGTAACTGCTACTCATCATGACTGTATGGACGCAATTTGGGTGTTAGTTGTCTAACGGGATGGTTTAATTAAGGTGAATCCTATTGGCGATCTCGGTATTTACTTATTTGAGTGGAATAGGGACATGGCCGATTTTAGACATTTATGTTTGATGGGTGGGTGTCCCGGCGCGAAATTCAATGGAATATTGACATAATGTGGCTTTATGGATTAACGGGCGTCAGATGGGGTACCGGAATGGAAATAAAGGTTGTGACTAGACTGAGTTTGTGTGGCCTATAACTCAGATTGGATTTGGATTCATGGCCCCTCCGACCACAAAGGTTGTCTGTGTCTTATTTAATGAATGTCATTAATGGAATCTCTTATGCTTCAGGTCATGTACTGCTAATTCATCATTTTTTTATCAACCAACACTTAGACAAAAAAAATCAACTACGTGTTATGGCGCAATACTGCACATATGGACTTTATTAACTGAATTTACAAAATTTCATAAAGAAAACAAAACTCAAATATATATATTGTACAAGATCCTTCATATTGGAGCGACTATCCTTCTCTCTCAGTTTTGAGATAGGTAGGGCTTCAATCGAGCGCCATTCACCCATCTCGGTCATAGCACACCATCCAGTTGCGCGATTCTGACTGCTCTTGAGGGTTGGATCTCTGCAACTATGAAGGGTCCCAACTAGTGCATATGTATCTTTCCAGGATGCTTCTGGTATCGGTTGTCGTAGAGTAACACCTTGTCCCCTTGTGTGAATATCTTGGTCTTAATGTGTCGGTCGTTCCAATATTTTTGTCTTTCCTTTTCAACCGAATGATGGAAGTCTATTAGAAATCTGGTTTCCTCGAGTTCTTGCAGCTCCGCAAGTCTCTATGCCATTGACTCCTCTTCTGTCATACGTGTGACTTGTGCAATATACAGGCTTGGAGTGATGAACACTATAGGCACCACCGCCTCTCTCCCATAGACTAAATGGAATGGTATGTATCTGTGGAGTTTCTTTGTGTTTGTCCTGTAGGCCCATAGGACTTCTAGAACTTTATCATCCCAGTCCTCTCGATTTGCGCAACAGACCTTTGTTAGTCCTTTTTCTAGAATCTTGTTGAAGGCTTCGATTATTCCGTTGGCCTATGGGTGGTATGGACTGCTCTTGTGATGCTAGATCATAAATTCTGTTGTGAGTGTTGCTATAGTGATGCTAATGAAATGAGCTCCTTGATCGTTGGTTAGGCTCCTAGGACATCCAAACCGGGTGATGATATTCTCGAAAAACAACCTGGCAGCAGTGTCTGTCGAACAGTCATCCGCTGCTACTACTTCTTCCCAATGGGTAAGGTACTCAGTTGTGGTAATGATGTACCTAGCCTTTGAATGTTTGGTTGTGGGGTTGATTGGTCCAATGATGTCAACTGCCCATTTCTCAAATTCCTGTAGATATCTAATTGGTTGTAGTGGAAGTTCATCTTAGCGTGATGGCTTTTCCACCATTTGACAAACATCACACAATATAGAGTATGCTTTTTCATCTTTGAATAGTGTATCCCACCAAAGTTCTACATGTATAACTTTTTGTGTTGTGCCCTTTCCTCCTGCATGGCCTCCTATGATTCCACTATGGAATTCCCAGAGTATGTACTACCTTTCATGATCTAGGATGCATCGTCTGAAGATGTTGTCTAGTCCTATTTTATACAATTGTCTGACGATCAGCTAGTATTTTGTTGCTCTAATGACCATATGGAATTTCTGGGTTGCAGAATATGTTTCAGGACAAGCCCCTGTACTGAGAAATATTTCTATGTCTTCCAGATATTCCGGTATGGCCTCAATCCTGAACAAGTCTGCATCTGGGAGTTGTTCATCCACTGCTCCACCACTTTCTCCTGACTCTAGCCTAGATAGATGGTCGGGTCTGACGTTGCATCATCCCGGCTTGATGATGACTTCAAAGGAAAATTCTTGAAATAACAGCAGCCATCTAAAAATTCTCCCTTCCAACACAGGTTTGTTAACTAGGTATTTTAGTGTGGAATGATCAGTAAAGAATTTGAAGTGAGACCCTAACATATAATGTCTAAATTTTTGTAAAGCATAAATCATTTCTAAGCCTTCCCTTTCTGTTATTGTGTAATTGTGTTTTGCTTGCGACAGCTTTCAAATCGCAAAATATATAGGGTGATCCATAGCTCCATCTCCAGGTTGCGTTAAGATAGCTCCTAAGGCAATTCATGAAGCATCTACATGGATGTGAAATTCCTTCTCCCAGTTTGGGAATATCAGAATCAGTGTTGTAATGATTTTCTCCTTAAGTGTCTCAAATGTTTTATCTCATTCAAGAGTCCATTGGAATGTTTCAACCTTTTTCAAGAGGTTTTCTAGAGGTGTAGTAATGTTGGCATATCTTCGAATGAACCTATGGTAGTAACTTGTGTGTCCTAGTGTGGAGCACAACTGTTTAGCACTCATAGGTGGTGGCATATTCAAAATGACCACGAATTTGGCTGGGTCTACAAATACTCCTTTCCGACAGACTATGTGGCCCAACAAATTTTCATGTGGCACATAGAAGATACACTTTCTAATATTTAATGAGATTTGCAATTCTTTGCATCTGTCAAACATTAGCCTTAGCAGTGCTACATGTTTGTTAAGAAGGATATATATTGTCCAATCATCCATATAGACTTCTTTAAATTTGTGAATGAATTCTCTAAAGGCTGCTATCACAATCCTAGGAAAAATTGTAGGGGCGTTCTTTAAACCAAATGGCATCACGTTGTATGCAAAAGAGCCCCATTTTGTAATGAAAGTGGTCTTTCTTTTGTCTTCTTCAACAATCCTGACTTGATGGTATCCTAAAAATCCATATGTGAATGAATATGCTTCCTTCCCCGCAACCTGTTCTAGCACCACATCGGTAAAGGGTGTTGGGAAAGAGTTGTCCACACATGCAGAGTTTAGAATTTTGTAGTCCACACAGACTCTAATATCTTAGTGTCTTTCTTACTTTGAATCACTATCGGGCTGACCCACTCTTCTTCTTCTATCGCAAAAATAAGACATGCTTCTAACATCTTATCAATCTCCTTCTTAACCTTCTCTTTTACTCTTGGGTTAAGATGGTATGGTCTATGTCTGGCAAGCTTGGATCCTGGTTTTAAATCAATCTTTATTTCTCCCATGACTCCTTTGATTCCCTTTAATTACAAAAAAGTCTTTGGGAACAAATCCTCATATTCCCTCAGTAAACTTTGTATTTCCTGACTGGTTTGTTCATCCTAGTAATCTCCCACCATAGCTATCTTGGGTTGCTCTGCAATCCCTATGCTAAGTCTATGCAATTTTAATGGGTGATTGTAGGAACTATCGGTCTGGCTAGGTATGATGTTTTGGATTTCTCTGCTCCCATGTGTCTCTTGGATGGCTAGGTTTCTCAGTTATTCTAATTTGTCTAGGCTTTATAAATCTTTGTTAATCTGATAGCATTCTATAGGCTTCTCAGTCGAAGGTAAGTGGGGTTTAGTCTGAAGTTCTTGGGTATGCTTGGGACACACTACAAATTTTGATCTCTTATTACTATTGGTTGTAAAAAGAAGTTCTTTAATATTTTGCAGAGCTATTTCAAGCTCAAGGTACTTACTTGAGAATGAGAATTCATTGCAAAATTGAGCTTCCAGTGTCTTCCAGTCATTGGTATGTCTTTTGTTTTCCTCATGTATGAACCAAGCTTTCGGGATTTGGCCTAGAGAGTGGGGAAATACCTAAACCCAGAAGCAAGAGGGTATCTCCGTAGCCTGCCACTATGTCACACATTGTTCAATGTGTATTCTAGGATCCGATTCTCCGTTGAACGGTTGCGCAACTTAGAAATCCATCTACATCTCTTATTCTAGTTGCTCTTTATTCCAGAACCTGTACTTGATAGCTTGCTTCACCTCGTCAAAAGTTCTGAGTACAGCTTTATCGGTGTCCCACCATCTGGCAGGGGTGTTCTGAAAAGACACATCTAGTACCGAGATTCTTTGGTCTTCTCTCACATTCTCTTCTACATTCTGCAAAAAGTTGTCTAGATTTGAGGTACCATCGTATACTGGGTGTCCTCTAACTTTGGTCCCAACCCATCTGGTCATTCTGACAGTTGCACATCTTCTTGAGAATTTTTCGTGCGACCCTTGTTGCCAACTATCGAAAGCCAGTTCTGAATCTTCGTCTATTGACTGTATACTTCTCCAACTTACGGATCCATCAGCAGTAGGGTTTATATAATCGTTTCTTGTCCCCGATATTATAGTGTACAAATGGTCTAGGTATTCTCCCTCCATATTATTCTCTGTTGGTTATGTGTACCTGGGTCCTACATATGGGTCCAAAGGTTGAACTACCTTGATTCCCTCAGCTTCAAAAGTCATGGTGTATTTCTTTAAGTCAACTACTGAATAATTTACATAGGCCTAATCGGTGCCAAGTAGTGCAGGGTAGGGGTCTTTGTCTCCCATGATCTCAATGAATTCAAAGTCAGCTACTATTTTTACTCCTGCTACATCGATTTCCATGTTATCCAGTCTTCCTATGGGAAATATACAGTATTGGTTTTCCATTCTTAACTGAATTGGGGAATATGTCAATCTCGGTTTTCCTAAGGCTTCCCAAGTATTCTTAGGTAGAATTTTCACATCTGACCCTAGGTCCAACATGATGTCCTTAATTTTGAAGTCGTCTAACTAGGCTACCAGTCAAAATTCTTTTCCAGTTCGCACTTTTCTTCACTGCACTCTCTAAGTACTCTTCTGAAGAAGATTATCCCTTATCCTTGCTTCTGAGTGTTCCTCATTCCCTAAGACTAGGTACAGTGCATTGTGCAACTTTTTTGTTAGTTGGTAATTCCCTAGAATGTCAGAGAATAATTGAAACCAAAGGTCAATTGTGTTCTGGGGCTACTCATACTGTCTCGGTATGACTACAGGGTTTCTGGGTGCAGGGGGTGAAGCAGGGACTTGCGCCATATTAGGGTAAACAATCGGGTGGGGGGATTTCTCTTGCATTTCATGACTAGGAATATTATGGAATACTTCTATGGCATCTTTAAAGAACATATTTTTCTTTAGGGGTTCATACCTGTCTCCCTTAGGTGTTTCTTTCTGGATCTGAGGTAGAGTATCAGCATCAGCTCCTGTCTTCACTCCTCCTCTAGTAACGACATTAAGGTTGGGCAATTGTCCCTTAGAGATCCTATTTATCTCTGAACTGATAAGGTTAGTTCCTCTTTGTCGTACTCTGTCTTCCCACTTTGAAATTAACTCTGGGTAGTCTTCAGTTGTGTGTCTGTTGGTTCTGTAGTGAGAGCACCATGGTCGCCTTGAATGAGGAAAATCTCTCGCCAAGTGACCTTGTTCATCTCATTTATAGAATCTACTTGGTCCTCTTCCCCCAGTTCTTCTTCCTCAAAAGTCTCCTCTAGCTCCACCTCCTCCACCTCTCTTGGTCCCTGAGGGTTTTCATTCACCCTGAATGTTTTTCAGTCTAATATGTCTGCAAGTGCGTCCAACGCTCTACATTGATTGGTAGTATGTGTGGTAGAGGCGCAGAACTCGGAGTGTACTTTTTTTGGTATGGTCGAATATTTTTGCATGATGGGGCATTGCCTTCGCCCATGCCCGTGGATTCGACAGATCTCACAATATTCTGATGTGGGTGTTTCTTGGCCTCTTGGGAAAGCATGATATGGGGAGGGGTTATGGAATGATGAATTCATTGACACTTGTGCAACTCCTCCCGTGGGTCCTGGTGGGGTTACCATCATATTATGAAGAGGTCCTAGTCCCCTCATACTCGAACATTCGTTCTCTATATGACCTTCCGTATAACATCTAGTGCACCAAACCTGTGGTCATCCTAGTCTAGGTATCCTTAGCTCCTGAATATTTTATGTTAGTGTTGATATCTTCCCTTGTAGTTGCACCATATTCGCATCTACTGGAGGTTGGGTTTCTCTCAAGCTCCCGAGGTATCCCAACATGGATTCAATCTTCATCTATTGTTCCAAGGCATCTGTTAACGTGGATATCCGTTGTTGCATTAGCGGAATCCGATTCAGAGGAAATAGCCCCTGAATGTACCACTCCCTTTGATGTTCTTCATGTATTGGATGTGATAACCTCCCTATGGCATATTTAAACTTTTGGATGTACTCCGAGGATGGTTCACCTTCCCTCTGCCACATCTCATGCAACTTAGATAGAGCATGTTGTTCTGACTGAGAAAGTTTGAATTCTTCTATAAACCTCGTCCGTACCTAGCCAAGTGTGAACGCTTGACCTTGTGTCCCTAACACTCCTGGTTCAATGATCTTCAAATACCACTTGAGACCACGACCTCTCAAGGTAGTCTGGAACTTGACCATATTACTCACATCCAGAGTCCCTCCGGATCTCCAGATAGCTTTGCACAGGAACTAGTGTTGCTCAACGTCTTCATCTCCCTTACCCCAAAATTATGGGTATCGGGCAATCGAACCTCCCGCATGGCTGGACATTGTTGATCTTGGTGTTCGTATCAATATGAAACCTAATGGTCCTTCTTGTGATCTATCGAGGGATCCCAATATCCTCCATGTAACCGTAATTCTTGGTTGTGACTGACTAACTAATTGTATTGGAATAGAACTAGCATGAGAAGGTAGTATCAAACTTATTATTTGTATAGAGGACACTTGGGGTATGGGTGATTTGGGGTTGGCTTCAGGGTGGTTTTATTTGATCTGGAGGGTCTCGTTAGCTTCCACTAGGATGATATATTCGGTCACATTCCCGATCTCTCCTGTTATCGGGGTTGAATCTTCTCTTTCTCCTCTAAGATTCATGTCGGCTTCCTCCTCTCTTACATATGTACTCTCTCCTTCTCGTCCCACTTCCTGGGGACTTCTTTCTCTCCTCTCTTCTTTCACGTTTAATCTTTGACTAGCCAGTCATTCCTGTCTTCTCAGCTTCTGTAGTTCTTCCATCTATCTTTCCTCTACTTCTCTCGATCCACCTTCTTTCCTCAACTTTTCAGATTGTCTTGAGGATTTCTTTATCTTGTCGCGCGACCACTTCTCAACTATGGTGGAAATATTCAAGTCTCTCTCATCTCTTGAGTCCATTTCATGTTGTTTCCCCCCAATTTGTCAAAGAACCCTTCCCCTTTCTCATGCCATGACTCTCACCTCGTCTCGCCCTAGCCCAAGCGAGGGTGTTTATGCTACCATCTCGATCGGGGACATAATCAACATCCCTTCCTCCATCAATAAAACCTTAATCCACAGGGGGATTTCTCTCAACAGTCTTCCACTTGCACCTTTCTTGAAAATTTCCTCTAACCGTGAAAAATACTGGTGGTTCTCAGCTACAAATTCAATTATGTATCCCTCTAGCGTGGTGCTAACCCAGATATCCACAGCTTGTGTAACTAGGAAATCCAGCCTCTGGAGTGCTTCTAAATTTTCGGTATCCCACGCATAGAGATTCTTAGCCTATCTCTAGAACATTAGAGCTTCTTGGAGCCTCTTTATCCAATGAAAAATTTCTTCCGGGAATTTAACCTAGAAAATCTCATACTGGTCGCTCAATCTTTTTGCATAAAATATTGCTTCATGAGTGTTTTCCACTGATTTTCTCCTTAGTTCCACTTCTTTCCATATGAAGGCATCACAGTTTCTTTCCCACCATTGATCAATGCCAGATCTATGGATCGATGACAGCATTCTCCCTACAGGTTCCCTTTTAACACAGGTCCCAACAAAGGAACCATTTTGTTGGCGCGAATTTGATTAGACCAGGGTCCTTCTCAGGTTACAAACAAAAGGTACCATGTAGTCTAGAGCACTGGCATTTTCATTTCCTCCAAAGAGAATAAATCTCACCCAAAGCATTGTTGAGATAGATAGATAGGGAAGGGTAGGGAAAAGACTAAAGAGGATCCATAGAGCATTCAAAACTCATTCATGTTCTTGCGCAAGAGACATTAATAGATCTGACACATATAAGTGCATGAATCAAACCTACTTACGTTGCGAGCAACAAATTAAACATTGAACCATCAAATAGAACTCATAATCCATAAGGAAACATTGAAAGCATAAGTAAACATACAAATGCGCAACATATTTTGAAATTTGGTCTTGCTTCATATTATCTTTTGGATCTTTCTCTCATTACAGACTCAGAATTACATAGAAAGGCTCCTTCTAGACTCTTGGCTCTAGACTCATGACACCGAGATATAATTCTCCAACTGATAGGTCCAATTCATTACAGACTCAGAATTGTCTACTTCCAACTTACAATAATTATCAACAGCTAATCCCAAAATCTTTTTGACTCTGACCAACCTGACTCGACTCAACCCAGCCACCCAAACTTATGAACTAGTGAACAAAACCAACCAACAGACGAACCCTTTTACAATTGCGTTCGGTCCTATATATAGTTGGGTTGTGTCTTCCTTCTCAGTTTGTCTGCTTTCTTGTTTTGTTGCAATCGTTTGTTGCTTTGTTGGTGTTATGTTGATTTCCTCAACTTCTTTATGTTTCTCTTTCTCTGGGCCTCTAATGGAGTTTGCGCAACTCATTCTTAGTCAAAACTTGTGTTATTCCTTCTCAAAAATGATGGGCCCAACAATCGTGTTGATACTGTGTGAATAAGTTGCATTGAGGACAATGAAAAAATAAGGGGAGGGGATTGTAATATCCCCAAGGACGATCCCTAGTTGTATTTATTAATTGTAAACATGTTTGGTGGGCTGGTGAGATGCGCAATTATAAGATGGTAAGCTTATGTGTTATTAGGTCGGAGAGCCTAGGTGTTAAAGGCCAGGACCCTGTTTGTACATGTAACTATTCATATCACTAATATAAAAACATCGTTGCATGTAGACCGACCACGATAAAAGAGAATGGGGGAATAAGATCCACTAGGATGGGTAAGGGAGAGGGGGATGAGAGGTTGGAAAGAGGGGATAAGATTAAGGGCTTAAGACCAAGAGAATAATAATTTTTTATTATTCCAAAATTTGATTAGAAGGATATGTTTATATCCTAGATTCCTTTGGGAATATGGGGGACTTCCAAATGCAAAGGAATGTGCTTCATGGGTGACATGTGTCAGCTCAAACACATGTAGTTTAAGCTGGAAATTCATCTTGTTGGGGGGTTCGCTTCCCATTCTCCCATCCTTTGCCTAACTCACTTGGTCTTCATTCTTGAACTATGCATCTTTAGGCACCTCTGAAACCAGTAACTGGGGAAGTCGACCTATGTTTTCCTATGAAGCCAACATATCTGTACTTTCCAAAACTGTGTTGTTCCTTATTGAATTGTGGTTGTTATAGTTCCCTGAGATATATTGAACCTTTGTTATTGTTCTCACCTTATTGGAACTGAGTTGAAGTTGGTTGAAGAAGCGGGTTGTTAGGCTCGTGGGTGAAGAGGAAAGTTGTCAAGCCTCTCCCTAGGTGAGAGAGTTTGTTGGGAAGTGATTTTCTCTCACAGAGAGTCCAGCACTAGCTACGGAGCTCTAAGAATTCTTGATCTGTCCTGTTGTCGAGACCCTGAAAGGGGAAGTGGAGCAATCGATGGACTGTGGAACAGTGAAGGGCATATTCCTGGGGTGGAACAAGCATGTGAAGAATGAGAGTCTATGAGTAGTGGTTGTAAGAAGGATCCTGGAGAGAAACCTTCCAATTGCACTATGCAGTGTCATGTAACCTCGGCCTATTTAAGGATTCTCTTACCCTGGGTGGAGCTTAGTCCTAGCTCAGGGGTGACCCACTGTTGAGGATGATGAGAAGCGTGGTCTAAGGCTGGGAAATTCATGGAAGGTATGCACGTAGTTGGTGTACTTCAATTGAAAGATAAGTACCCATTCGTATCTTCATTTACATGTTGTCTATATGTACATGTGTTATAATTGATGAATATTGCATGTATATGTTGTTATATTATGGGTTTTTTCTATGAATACTGCATGTATTCTTTTATTGTTATTTCCACATTAATTTATGTATGAACGGAATATGTTGTTTATTTATGTTTATATGCATATGATAATTGTTGTTTCTATGAGTAGCATGGCCTGACCTGGGTGGTCAAGGTGTTACAAATTGGTATCAGATCTAAGAGAGGCGTCCTGTAGTGACATTTCCCATCCTATTGGTGGCTAGGGACGTTACACACAGGGCCCCCTACTCGGCCAAAACAATGTTACAAATTCCCCCTATCTCCTTAGGCGCAGGTTCATGAAACCCCGTGAGCCATTTTCTTAACGCTCTTGGTAATTTTAAACTGGTGGGTACTATCTCCTTCTGTTAGGCCCCCTTCTCTAATATGACCTCAGACTGTGATTAGATGCCTATCCAAAGGGCACTTTGGAGCTACGGGCTGCAGGCGTTTTCACTTCACGCCGAGGCCAATTCTTCTAGATTACTTCTGCTCTAGAATGCAGGATGTGGAAACACCTGTACTTACCAACGAACGATTGAGATCTTCTCCAGATCCCGTATATTCAAGATTTTTCCCAACTCTTCTCTCTTCTTTATCTGTAGTGCTATGCCTCCGAACCTTCGGATCAGCTGCCACATACCTTCCTACGCTGACAGCTAGGATCAACTCCACTCTTCAAAAGTTTGGGAGTTTTGCAAACTCCACGTGTTGAATCTTTTGGATTGTTGTTCCTCCGAACTACACAACCTGATGCCACGTGCCTCCTGTTGATCAGCGGTCAGGATCTACTCCGAGCTTTCGACATTCGATGATTTTTCACTCTGCTCAACTAAAGACACCCAGAGTGACATTTCTTCAAAGTTTCAGATCCTATACCACTTGTCCCTCTAGACAATGGATAGTCCCGATCTACTTCAGGACTCCGGAACTTCGTAAGTCTGCTCTCTAGTGCACTTTCAAAAGAGTTAAGGTTTATGCACTTTACTTGGATCCAATGCTTGGTTATCCTTCCCACCTAGATCTGATGGATGGGATCTGTATTTCTCCTATGCATACTCTTTTGGGTGTTTGAATGTAGGATTTGATGGTCCATATCTCCTCCTGCAGTTGATATGATGGATGATCTTGCTCCTCTTTGTTGAGCTTTGGCTTACTCTCGAATTGGAATAATTTTCAAGTGTCAAAGGCTGTGGCCTTTGATATTTCTCCTACGAACCCGAATTTTGGGTCTTGACTTGTACCTCTCCTTCTAAAATTTGTTCAGCACTTCAATGAAGTGTGAGTGCATGCTTGAGCTTCTCCCATAGTCTAGGACTCAGATTGTCTCTGCCTTCTACGTTCCTTGTGTACACCTTTCTGTGCACGATGACACTAACTCTCTTGAGCTTTGAACTTGCTCAACTTTTCTAAGGGCCTCAGCCCTTCTGCTCCCTCAAAGGGTTTCTTGCACCCTCCTGACACTTAACTCTCATCCTCCTGATATTTCCTGTGACTCAAACCTCAAAGGGTCTTGGCCTTCCCTTTCTCTCTACTAATATTTTGTGCGCAAAGGCACTATCCCTCCTAATCTTTGTAAATTTGAATTACTTTACCTCTGGCACACTCCTTGGGCTTGATTGAGCCTTCAGATGGATTCAAACTTACAACACTATGTCTAAGTTTTGGCCTAGCGCACTCCTTGCATAGGTCGTGCTTCTAAATCCTTATCTCTTTTAGGTTCAGTAATGCACTCCTTGTAGAGATTTTTCCCTACAGAGTATTCAAAAACTTCGAGGTATTTTCTCCTTCAACTTCTCCAACACTTCAGAACGTGTTGGTTATGTGCACTCTTGCACCTGCTCAAAGCACTCCTTGTTGAGCTTACAGAGTGTTTAGTAACTAAGTGAGTGTCTTCTCCTTGACACTCTTCTCTTAGGACTCGAAAGAAAATCCTTTTGTGCACACTTCCACCTACTCAATTCTCACCTGGTAGACCTCTACAGAGTGTTCAACTACTTTGTCTTTTGCGCCTTCTCCTGCACAGTCTCCCCTCCAAGGTGTTCAACAAACTTGAGGGTCCTCTTGAGTTGTTATTTCTCTGGTGTGCCCTCTTGGAATGTTCTTATCTGACTCTAAAGAGTTCATATGCGCACTCCTTGCACTTAGCCCAAAGAACCCAGAACAATTTACACACTCCCCAACAGATATAAAAAATATACCTTTACTCTATAGATGGAACCTATTCATACATCTATAGCATACATGAACACATAAACACATAGATAACATTCAGAAAAATGAATAAAACAACACACAGACAAATGCACATAAACCTCTTACACAGGAAAAATTGCTTTGTATTAATCTATGAATGTTTGTACAATGTTTACAAGCTCAGACTACAACAGATTATTTTTCCTTACTCCTCTCTTCTTGGCATACAATGAATTTTCATCAACTTTCATCACCTCTCAGCTACTTTCAACAACAACCTCTACTGGGCATACGTTACAAATATTTATACAACAGAGGCTCAACGAGCTTTCCCTCCAAACTAGTCTAGTGGTGTCTAATCACCAATAACAATGCCTATCTACTGAGGCAGATTACATTGAATAAACATGTACATCTCAGATCCTAGACAAAGATCAAGATTTTTCCATCTCAATCCTAATAAAGGCAACTCTAACTCTTTCCTATACAAAGGCATTGACTTGGCTCTTCTAGCCTTTCATAATTGAGGGAAAAATGAGAGGGTTGATGCCTCTCCCCACCTTGAATGTGCTTTGATGTGCTGGAATGTTTGCATGTGCTTAGGTGGAAAGGATGCAACTACATCATACTCCACTGCTGGGAAAACCATGATCTCCTCTACTCTATTGTTGAAATCCCCCTGGATCCCAAACTCTCCTTTGGAGTTGTCCTCCTGCTCCTCTACTTTGTTGTTGCTGCTTTTTCTTCCCTGCTGCTCTTGCAGGATTTCTTTTGCTCATATTTTCCTTGCTGGTAGTCTCCTATGTCGACTTCAACATCAGCTTCCTTATCTCCTCAATCACCTCTTCCAGCTGCTTTGTTAGTTGGCTCTTCCTTTGTAGTCTACTCGGTTGCAACTCCTCATGCTGATCAAAGGGAAGATCAACTTGATCTCCCATGTGTTAACTCCTCAAATAAATTGGTGGATTTGTTTGCTTTTTGAGGTGATAGGTTGTAACCTCAAGTCATTTTTGAGTTTTTATAGTTGCAAAACTTAGGTTTCGGTTTTCGTCCTAGAAAATAATATGATCCATAAAGTCTTCTTTTCAAAATTTGCATAATTTACTTTCCGCATCTAACATGTGTCCAAAAGTTGAATGTTAGCTGTGGAAAGTGGCGACTTTCAGCAGCTAAGGGGTGCTTCTCATAAGTCTGTGCGCTGTGGAAAGTGGTGAAGTTCAAAAATTTCAACAATCAGTTTCGTGGGTCGTGCGTTGTTGAAAGTGCATACTTTCCGCAGCTATGGAGCGGTTTTTACGAGGACGTGCGCTGGGGAAAATGAACACTTTCCGCAACTAAAGAGCAATTTTTAAAAGGTCACGCGTTGAGGAAAGTGAACACTTTCAACAGCTAATCGGGTTTTTCCACAGGGTCATGCGCTGGTGAAAGCGGCAAGTATGAACAGTTAACAGAGGCGTTTTCCACGGATCGTGGTTGAAGAAAGAGGGAATCACGTGCGTGATATCCATGTCTGAAGGCAATGAAGATATGATCATCCCACATCAGGCAAATCTAAATCATGTGCTGATAAGAGTGGGTAATGATGAAAACGCAAGTCTGCACGTCAGAATAGGATCGTGACACTAATTCAGCTCAGAAACTCACGTTCTATAATCATGGCATCAGGGATGTCAAGATCGAATGCACTGGTGTAGGTACAGATGATGTATTGCCGGCATGATAAGCATCAAATCAAGCCATTTTTTCCATATCATACCCTGTTCGCGGAGGCTTGTCAAAGTTTCAAAGGTTTTAGAACAAGAGCCGATTCCCGAAGTGCTTTCAACAGCGCAGAACCTCGGCTCAACCAACAGTTGCAGGGGTTACAAATTGACAGAATCGTCTATTTATAGAATGGTGAGAAAACGAAGTGGTTCTCTACTCAAGAGAGAGTTGGATAGTCTGTCCTTCTTACAGACACACCCCGAAGTCAAGAGACATTTTTCGAATGCAGGGTGTATTGAATTTGTGGAAAGGTTCCAAGTCGGTTGCCACGAGGCTACAGCAGAACCCTTTGCCAAGACTTTCGATGGTAACAAGGCTCGCGTCGGGTCCATGGATATTGTGGTAGATGAATCTACCATTGCTGCAACAACAAGCTTACCAAGAACTGGTCAGAATTGGTTTAAAACCACCGCTCCCAAAAATTTGGATTTCAGAGTTTATTTGAAAGAGGGGTACAGGCACAAAGCATGGAGGAAGGGTATGCTAATTTCTTATCTAGATGAAGAATGGCAGGAGATTTTCAGAGGTATCCAATTGTACATTACCTCGGAGGGCAGGTATGATAAACTTATGATGTACCACTTCAAACTCCTGGATCACTTCACAGGCAAGACCCCTCTTAATTTGCCTTATTTCTTACATAAAAGTTTGACTAAGGTTTGTAAGAAGATTAGAGCTCAACCCTTGAACATAAAAACTACCCTATGTCACTTCGGTCTCATAAAGTTGATTATCCTGGAGGAATTGAAACAACAAGGAAGGAGTTGGGAGCATTTACTATTCTGGGAAGGTTTTGAAACACAGAACCAGATTGCAAATGAACAGGGGAAGGGTTCAAAGAAACAATCATCTCCTCAAAGAAGTTCAAGAAAAAGAAGGACCCTGCCAGGACCTCCAGAAGACAGAATACATGGAATGAAGCCTCACAGGTTGAAGAGAAAGTTAAATTTTGAGCAGACCACCGAACAGACCATAGAACAGTGCACAGAGAAAAACACAGAGTATCCTATAGAGTAGAGTACCGGGAAGAGAACCAATATACTAAACTTTCCCTATTCAGATTCAGAATCAGAACAGCAAGATCAATGCCCTGTCACCAAGAGTCCTGAGCAGTCAGCTAAGTGTGCACAGAACTATGAAACCTGCAATCAGACAGAACATGGAGAAACATCGAAAAGCTCCAAGTCAAAGAAGTCTCAGAAAATCAATCATTTGAAAGAGGTCATAGCTCATCAAGAGGTCTTAGAGCGGGTGATTAAAGAGAGGTATAAGAAGTTGTCTGATAACTTCAGCAAGACCAATGTTGTGTTTGAAAGGTTGGCTAAGAAAAGTGTTAGAGAGAAGAAGAGGAAGAAAAAATTCACCAAAGACTACAACAGCTTGTGGTGGCTTGCCAAACGCCTCAAAAGGCAGATAAGGAGGTTGAAACAAAAATTGAGGCAAAAATCTCATCCAGATCTGAAGGTTCTCGCTCAAGTCGTCGTTAATATGCAAGGTGAGAAATCAGGAACACAATAAATTTTGATGAAATCGAAATTTTGGAGGTAAAACTCATTTTGAGCGCAATCGAGACTTTCACCAGTGCAAAGCTATCATTTTATGACCTGTTAGCTATGGAAAGTGACAGCTTTCAACAGCTAACCTGCGAGAAATTAAACGATTGCGTTGTGGAAAGCTGGGAAAGTAATTTTTGAAGCCAGGGACATGACAGTTCATTTCAAACAAGTTTTGAAGGGGCTCCAGTGTATCAGTGGGCTATCATATCGCATGCAAAGGGTTCAACATCGGAGGTTCAAGAGAATTTTGGTAACAAATGAAAAACCATCACCTAAAAAAATTGACCATGAACATTGGGAGATCCAACAGTCAAAGACAGGTGTCCTGCTATTCTTCATCACATTGCAGATATCAGGAGCTGAAGGATGTAGATGGCGATTTTGGAGATTGAAGACAGTTCGACTTTTAAGTTTAGTTGTTAAAGACTTTATTTTCAAGTTGTTTAGATAGAATTGAGTTGTCTTTATTAAATACAGATCCATGTTTTTAGGATCTGTATAACTGTTTGTAAGAGGCTATAAATGCCTATTTTTGATATGAAACTGGGGTTCGATTTTGGGTTCTACATGCTTCTACTGTAAGAAAGACTTATTCTTATTATATGAAAAATTTCAAGCTTCCTTCAGTTGTGTTGTCAAACTTCTCTTTTCTTTTCTCTGATATCTTATGAGTGAATGCTCTTTATTGATGCTCATTCAATCTGTATGTGACTGTCATCTCATTTATTGATTGATTAAGTTGATAATCATAAGATATTTCCTTAGCTATTAAACCCATTGTGCTTTTTTTATATGAGTATAATCTGGTTCGATAGTTATTTTCTCTTCCATTTAATCAAACCTTGTTTGATTACATTACTAGAAGGCCTTGTGAGATTTTATATTTCTAGACAGTCTTGAACACACAGTCCAGTCCCTAGATATTCATCTTGATCCAAAAAACCACATCATTATTAAGAAAATATTTCCCAAAAAGAGTTAGTTACCAGGCATCTCTGACTTACAGCCTAGGAGAGTTTCCTGGAGTGATAACAAATTGGCGTCGTTGTCGGGGAGAGGAGATCGAAGCTCAGCTTCTCTGGGAGACGACATAGATCTAGTTCTTGATGATAGACAAGAAGTAGACACTATCAGGTTGTACATTTTCTATCTGGCGACTCCATTGAAACGAAGTGGCTACTAAAAGAGCTCACACCAGGGCAAACCCAGAAGGCCCATTGACAACATTAGTTCCTGATCCCGACAAGATCATCAGCAAGGGAAAAGATTTACAAAGACAGGCTTCCGTATCTGCAAGTGCATTTGATTCAGCTATTCAAACTGATACTCATCCTTCCATATCTAAAAAGTTTTTGGTTGAATCCCCTGCTGAAACTCAAAATTCCCAGGAACTAAAAAATTCATCTCAAGTTTCTAAGGTAGAAGAACCTTCATTTTCTTCTATTATTACTGATTATGTTCCGGAGATTGACATTGCATCCCGTCCAAAAGAATTGAATACAGAATCCTCTCGATAGAAATAAAATTCTTCTTCATCTTCTTTCAATTCATCACCCATCAAACCTTCGAAAGGTGTCTTATACACTCACACTAATATGCTTGTTCTTGAAGACATCCTCCATGATCTGTCCTCGAAAGGAGAAGAAAATCTAGCTTTGTTTCTCAGTCAGTTTTATAAAGCCTCTTATTTTCCACCTACTTTTGAAACTTCTGCTCAAGGTGAAGTAAGATAGCCATTCTATTCTAATTCAGGCAATTCATCTCCTCCATCATCTCCTACGTGTTCCTCATCTCCTCCATCATCTCCTGCAAGTTCCTCATCTGTATCAATCACCAAGACTATCATGGCTACCCCTTTGACCAGAATGGAACAGATCTTGGAAAACAGATATGCCCCACTTGTATTTCCAAATCCCTTGTCTTCCATGCCAACTGGTGACTATCAGAAATATATGCCAAAGTTTACAGGAGCAGGGGAGTATACTGCTGAAGAACACATTGAATCTTTCTATGCTTATGTAGAAAACATTAATATTTCAGAGGAAGATGTGTGGACTAGAGTTTTTGTTCAGAGTTTGGATGGCCAAGCCTGAAAGTGGTTCAAAGAGCTACCAGGAAATTCGATCACTAGCATTGAACAATTAGATGAAGTTTTCTTGAAGCATTGGGGAGAAAGAAGAGATCTGTTATACTACATTTCTGAGTTTGGAAATTTGAAGAGGAATGATGGAGAGTCAGTCTCAGACTTCATCAAGAGATTTAATAAAATGTTTGGTAAGATCCCTGCAGA